>PVLD010005982.1:0-105486 GCA_004027595.1 Dinomys branickii | reverse complement strand
ATTTTTCTCCTCCCTCATCTCCGTTGCCCTACCACTCAATCAGTCATCTTCCCTGTGATAATAACTGTACTCCTGGGTTTATCTATATCCTTGGACTCTTGCCTTGGGAAGAGATATAGCTGCCTCAGACTATACTATAACATACATGGGTGTATACAAACTGCCATGGTTGGAGGTGGGAAAGCACATATGCTCACAGTGGACCGCCTGGCTCCACCCTGTCGTCGTGCTATGGGTGGGGGCGGGTCCAGACCATGAGGTGCCCTGAGCAGGGCCCTCAGCGGAGAAGCCACTGGGCCCACTGCGGAGCAGCAGAGGAGCAGCTGCGGGGCCCACAGCGGGGCAGCCACGGGGCCCACTGTGGAGCATCCGCGGGGCCCACAGTGGAGCATCCGCGGGGCCCACTGTGGCGCTGGATCTAACAGTTTTTTGGTGGAGAACTTTTTGTGCTCTGTGTAGATTATAATGTAATCTGCAAATGATAACTTGAGTTGTTCCTTTCCTCTGTGAATTCCTTTGTTCTCTAAAGTGTGTTGTTAGTATTTTAACTGAGACTGCATTGAAACCCCTTTCTCTTACCTGACTGCTGTGGATAAGGTTTCAAGTACCATGCTATGTTCAGTAGAAGTGGTACTGGTGAACATTCTGTCATGTTCCTGACATTAAGAGGAATACTTTTAGGTTTCCCCATTTAGTATGAAGCTGGCAGAGGAATTTGAATTCTTAATATATTTATAAATTACATAAATATTCTTAGTTTTTGTAGTCAAAGTATTGGGGGTAATTTGTTTATGATTTTGAAAGTTCAGAAAAATTTAATTTATATTAGTGCTTATTCATTTCTATACCAATTAAAATAAAACTTCTCTAAATTACTGTATTATCAGATTAGAAAAATCTTTTAGAAGGGGAAAATATTATACAGTCACATAATGAAAGATGAAATTCTTTCTGTGTTACAGACACATAAACATGCATTTTGCCCTGTGTGTGTGTGTCAGAATATCAGGCTGCAGTCTTAACACTTGTAGTTTATTGAAATATTAGTGATGTTAACTTTTCACTAATGTTTTGCCTTGGTTTCTTCCTTCAATCTGAGTGCCTTTGCATTTCACTTTCTTTAAACCCAATTTTAAGTATGTGTTTTATTCTTAGTTATTTCATAGTGTCCTTCAGGTTAGTCTGTGCTTCTAGAAGTCTAATGCTAGCAGGAGACACAAACCACATCAGTTCTGTGACATAGTATTTGTTTCCTGTAACTCATTTGCTATATTTGCTCCCACAGACAGTCCCATTTTGATAATTTCAGTCCCCCCCAGGTAATCTGTATTTCCTTAATATAATATTTACCTGAACTATGTTAAAGATTTAATTGCAAAATGGTACTCATTTTTTCTCTTTTTGAAAATTCCTTCAGAAAAAAAATGTGCCCCATGGTGTTTAAGAGGCACATTAGAGATTATCCTGATAAAAATCAGAATTAGAAACTTGTATTTTTGATATTGAACTATGACAGCATTGCTATGTAGGAAATCTCTATAGCATCCACATCAATTTTTTAGCAAAAACATGGCACTGTTTGACTCAAAACCAAGTTAGTCCCAACGCATAATCACATTTATTGTCATTTTCTGTTTGTAAATACTGTTATGTGTGACACCTGTCTTTGCCAATAAAATTCATAATCCTGGAGGGAAGATAATGTATTTTCAATTTTCACTGGCCTTGCCCATATCACTTGGGATAAAGCCCAAAAGTATATGGATATTCAGTCCTTATGGAGGCACAGAAGGATGAAGAGAAGCGAGAGGGCGGATGCCAAAGCGAGAGTTTGCCAGGCTCATTGGCAGGCATCTGGGCAGCGTCTTACCCGAGGAGGCAGCATGGTGCTGTGGGAAGAGGTAGATTTTGAATCACATAGACTTGGGTTTTCATACCAGCTCTGCTGTGCACTGCTGTGTCACCTTGGGCAAGTACTTAAAGTTTCACAACCTTAGGGCTCCCCACCACACACACTCCTGACAAGTGCCATTAATAATAGTACCTAACTCAAAGGAGTTTTACGAGTATTAAATACGATGATAAACAAACATCATCCTGCAACATCCTGATTAAATCAGACATTGTAAATAACAAAAATACCAAACGGGTCTGCTCTGTAAAGCTCCGAGGACAAAACAGGGGAAAGCTCTTTATCATTAGCTTTGGCAATGAAATTTTGGACTGGACATTGCACCAAAAGCTCATATAATACAGGTGAAAACAAACAAGTGGGGTTACATAGAACTAAAAAGCTTCTGTGCAGCAAAGGAACCAATCAACAAAATGAAAATGCTGCCAAAGAACAGGGCAAATAATTTTCAATCCACGTACCTGATAAACAGCAAATATTCAAAATATATAAGACGTTTGTGCAGCTCAGTAACAAATAATGACAAGGAGAGAGGAATATAAATGCCTGTTATATGTATGTGTACATCAGCAAAATGGGACCAATTCATCCATATAACTGATATATCAATACACAATGATAAAAATGTGTGAAGCGTGTGTCAAATGCAAAAATATAAACACACTATCCCAAATAGGCATTTATCCAAAAATATACTAATGACCAATAGATACATGAAAAAATATTTATCACTAATCATCAGTTAGGTAGAAGACAAAACCACAGTGGAGTATCATCTTACAACTTTTAGGACAATTATTATCAAAATGACTAGAGATAGCAAAAGTAGGTCACAACAAACCTTTACATCCTGTTAATGAGGCTGTATGTTGGCACAGCCATTGTGGAAAACAGGCAAAGTAAACCAAACAAAGAAACACAACCACCATGTGAGCTAGTAATTGCACTTCTGGTTACATATCTGAAAGAAATGAATCACCATTTTGTACAGATATCTGTGTTCTCATATTCTTTGAACGTTTTTCATAGCAATCAAGACACAGAAGCAACTTACATTTCTAATAAATAAATGGATGAAGAAATTATAATGTGGACATCTACAAATATCTGTTCATCTTTCATCTCTCTTTACTGGAATATTAGTCATAAAGGAGATGCCATCATTTGTAGCAACACCAATAAACCTGGAGGGTTAAGTGACGTAAACTAGAAACAGAAAGAAAAACATGCCATATGATTCTTATGTAGAATCTTTTTTTAAAAAGTCAACTACACAGAAATAGAAAAAAATAAGCAGTAGGACACTGGTCAATAGAGATGAAGAAAGGGGCAAATGAAGAAAGGGGCAGAAAAGGGATGATATAATCAGAGTAAAAGTTGTGGTTATGCAGGACAAAAATGTCTGAAGATCGAGTGTACAGCATGCAGACTACAGTTACTATTAATGCCTCAGTTATGCTTTGGACTTGTAATGTCTCCAAAAGTAATGTATTAAAGGCTTCACTATGAGTTGATGGGATTTTGAGGAAGTGATTTTGTTATAAGAGGTCTAACATCATCAGGTATATTAATCCATTGAAGAGATCATAATTTGATAGCATTATTGGAAAACATGGAAACATGAGATGGAACCTAATTGAAAGGAGTGGGCCAAGAGAATGTGACATTAGGGCTTATATCTTTTCCCTGGTCCTCTCTGGCCTTTTCCTTTTCTTTCTATTTCCTGGGTGCTATGAGGTTAGCAGCATTTGCTACCACTCCCCGTCCACTATGATGCTTTTCTTCAACACAGTCAAGGGAGCCGAATGACCATGAACTGAATCCTCTGAAATCATTAGTCACATGCAAATATTTCCTCCTCTAAATTGGTTTTCTAAGGGATTTTGCCACAGTGATAAAACACTGACTGGCATAGATTCATGTACTGGGAATTTTCTAAGATAGATTTTATGTACACTTATCGTATATGCACAAAAGGTATCTGTGTGATTTGATATGTTAATGTGTTTGATTATAGTAATAACTTCAATATATATCAAGTCATCATGGACTCCCCCTTAAATATATACAGGGACTAAAAAAGAAAAACAAATACCAAAACAGATTTATTCCCTTTAGAAAAATTTTGACCCAAGTGTGTTCCAGCATCATTGTGTCTGAATCAACTCAAATACCGATCAAAAGTGTTATTTCTTTGTCACCCTTCCTTCTCACTTTTTTATCAAAACCTTTGTGGGTAACACCTGAGGAATTTGTCACTCTCAGCAAAGTGAAGCAACCTGTGCATCCAAACACATGATACCTGGAAAAACGTATTTCTTTTTCAGTCAAAAAATATGGAGGGGGAGAAAAGGAGTGGTGTCAGCTGAGAGATGTGTGCGCAGCAGCAGAGGTCAGTTCAGGCCTATGACCACTGATCACCTCTGCAGGACCCAAGAGAAGGGTGGCGAGGTTGATCCCCTGCTTCTGCTTGGCTCACTCCCTAAACAGCCATGCCTAGGGCCGAGTCTTTGTTTCCAATAATCCTGGGGAGAATTTGGAAATTAGTATGACTGGTGATCAAATGGACTTTGAAGAGCTTTGCTCCACTGTGTTATTTCTTATGTATTTGTTAAATATCTTTATTTATAGAAAAATATATGTATGGATGAAATGCAAGGGAAATGACAGACACTTTTGTATAAAGAGACCTGAATTCTTTTCTGGAGGTGAAAGAAATAAGTTGTTGGATTTTTGTTTTGTTTGTTTGTTTGGCTTTTTATCTGTGCAAGGTGTGAAGCTACCCAAACTGATGTGTAGAAATGATGCCACTTTGTGTCTGGGATCTTTACATTGCTGAGAATAATATTTACCACTGTGGATTGTCATTCACGCTGGTCTTGCCTCTGACTGTAGCAACAATATGCTTAACCTCACAGTTTCCCATGAGTTCCTTGCACTTTAGTAAAGGAGGCTATGATAAGAGAATACACACATAGGAAGTGATTGTCAAGCTGAGCCCCAAATCCTACCTATAAGACAAGAGAAAATGAATTTTAAATACCAGTTAGGGAAGAAACAAGTTTATCATTTCAAGTATGTTTAAATAGCTGGCTCTTAAATATTAAATAATTAAGTGGCAAAGACTCTGATAATCTACAAAACAAGATGTATGCAGTGGTATTACAATTTAGCTGACAGTAATACCTGCACACAACTCAGGCCCTAGGGAAATACAGAGAAAGAATAAGAGGCTCAGGAAAAGAAGCAGCTGTGTTCTGAGGGGTTCCATCCTGCCTGATTACTCACCGCAGAACTGGTCCTCAGCGATGGTCTCTACGAACTTGACAACAGCATACATCAGCCAGGGAAATGCAGAGCGAGCGGCTTACCTAGGGAGCTGATTCCTTCCGAGCCAGTGGGCAGTAACAGCAAGGGTAGCTGGGCCATGCTGAGAAGCAAATTATCCGCTGCCCATCCTCTCCCCACTCTCCAAATGTGTTTAGATCACTAATGAAAATGAGCCCCCCAGCTCCCCTTGGGTCAACATTTTGCACATCAAAAATACACTATACAGTTCAGCTTGAGCGACAGTTCTCTCCTCAGATCGCTCAGAGGGCTACTGGAATAGGGGCAGGAACTTGCAGGTCAACAGAGGCATGAATTCTTAATGCCCCAGGAGGCCAAGGACAGAATAGCAGGAGCACTTCCATATTCAATTATTTATCAAGTTCATTTATAAAAATAAACGCAATGCCTAGGCCAGTGGGTACATATGAGAATGTAGCATGGATATCAATAAATAATGTGGGCCATTCAGCTCTGCCCAAAATTCTCCTCTCCTTATAGTTTAAGGATAAATTGTGACTCATCTGGCAGCGCACAGTATCTGGCATCGCATACTTGTGTTTTATGAAGGGTGCCCCAAGCAACAAATATACCTTCCACATAAACTCACCACAGATACAAAGAAACCTTCCAGCTTATTCCTCTAGATTCATGTTGAAATGACAGTAACAATTATATCGGCTACAATGGAATGGCTCCCTGAATACTGTACTGTATGTGAAATAACATAGAAAGAAGAAGCTACCAACCGTGCAGGCCTACGTGTGCATACTTTCTGATACATTTTTCAATCTTGGTGCTAAGTGTGTGAAATAGGGCGTAAAATCCTCATCTGACAAGTGATACTATTATTTCACAGAAATTAAGGATTTTGTCAAAAAATCAAGTAAATGTATGATTGGATCTAACCAGAATTTATTTGTAACATTTTTTATTTCTTTCACTCAAGGTCCTTCTACTTTTATGCAAGAAACAGGCATACATAACCCAAAAATAAATGGATGAGCAGATTAAAGAGGCAGAGTTTGAAATATTCAATGAGGTTAATGTTGAGTAACAAACAGTAATATGGAGGAGCCCTTA
Organism: Dinomys branickii; assembly: GCA_004027595.1. NCBI lineage: Eukaryota > Metazoa > Chordata > Mammalia > Rodentia > Dinomyidae > Dinomys > Dinomys branickii. Next base: position 99,164 of record PVLD010005982.1, on the reverse strand, counting down.
TGATTTTTGGGGCGTAGGTATGAAAGTTACTCAGTCAGAACCCTACTTAGGAATTGGAAGCCTTGTCAATTGCAAGGACCCAAGAAAGACTCAGGAATATCTTTCTTGCTTCCTCAGGCTTTCTGTGTAGGATGCCTTCACCACCTGAAAGTCACCATCCTAGCAAGTGCATACTTACTGACCAGGAAAAAGGGACTTTTATAAGTTTAAATGAGAAAAATGGAAAATTTATCTCATGTATATTGATGTTCCATGTCTATATTCATTGCTTTTACTTTTTAAAATGTGCACATGCCAAAATTATTTTATTTGTAGTCTCATATGATTTGTCGTATGATCAGATTTGCATAAGCAAATCTCAACCAGTGTACAGAACAGTTCTATCACTCCAAAAACCACCCTCATGCAGTCCTTTCATAGTCATCCAGTGCTCTACTTTCTCATCCTGAGAAACAATCAGTCTGTTCCCTTTTCCCATGAAATTGTCTTTTCCAAACTGCCTTATAAATGGAATTATAGAGTGTGTCACATTTTAAGACTGGAATTTTTAGTCAACTGAGCTCAATAATGACTGAGATTTTGCTGTATAGTTATGTTCATCAATGCCTTCTTTTAGTGTTAATTTAAAATTAGCTCGTGAGTTTCTTATTTAAATGTTTTAAATAATTCAAGAGCATTCAGCATATTTGTAGAGTTTTACAACAATCACTCCAGTTTCTTTTATTTTTATTTATTTATTTACTTTGAGACAAGATCTCACTGTGCAGTTCAGGCTGGCCTTGAGCTCACTTTGTAGCCCTGGCTGTTCTCGAACTCGCAATGATCCTCCTGCCTCAGCCTCCTGAGTGCTAAGATTCTAGGTGCATGCCACCACGCCTGGCTTCCAATTAATTTTAAAATGTATATTAGTACAAAAAAGACCACTGAAATCATGAACAGCCATTGTGTGTTTCCTCCTACTTTATAACAAACTCAGAGCTCGGGGAAATCATCCCTCCTATCACTGTGGGTTTGTTTGTCTGATTACTTCATATAAACTGAGCCCTACAATAATTATTTTAAACTAAGAATTTCACTTAGCAGGATGTTTTCAAGCTGATTTCATGTTATAGTATAATTAAGAACTCTCATTTTTATTATACTATTTGCCTTTGTACAGGGATATTTCCTATTATTTACCCATGCATCAAAGCACACATATTTGTATTGTTTCTACCTGTGGACTATTACCAGCATTCATTTACAAGTTTTTTTTTTTTTTTAATGTGCCCATGCTTTCATTTTTCTTGGGTATCTATGTAAAAATGTTATTCTGCTATGTGATAATTCCATCATATCATTCCTTTGTTTGTTGAATAATATCTTACAATGTGAATATACGCAAGTGGGTGCATGTGTGTGTGGGTGCATGTGTGTATCAAGACATTCAAGTGGCATTTGGAGACCCGTTTTGCCCCCGTTGTAAAGATTAAAAACAAAAATGCTACAAAATGTTTGTACAGATTTATGTACAAGTATTTATTTTATTTGGACAAATATTTTGGAGAAAGTGTCCATTTCAAATAATAAAGTAAGGTTAGCTTTAAAAAATATCCAAACTCTTTCTATAGGGAAAGTAACATTTTACATTTCTACCAGCAACATATGAAAATTCCATTAACTTCTCTAGCCTGCACTTGGTATGGTCATTATAAAATATTTTTAAATGTGCTATCACTATGTAGATTTCACTGGTATTTTCATTACAGCTAATGTTTTTGAGAATCTTTTCTTATGCATATTTATATTCCTTGCATCTTCTTTGGTGGATGATCCTTTGCTCACATTTTTTACTTGAGCAGTATTTTTATGTTGTTTAGTTCAAAAATTATTCCACATATCATGAGTACAAGTCCTTTGATTTAAGAAATGGAAATTACTTTATCTGCTCTGGGAAGGGTCTTTTCATTCTCTTAACAATGACTTCTGAAAACAAGACTATAATTTATTTGGTGACAATACAAACTTTTGTGGATTTTACTGAAATCTAATTATCTATTTAAAAACAGTCACAAAAGTTTTCCTGTCTCCTTATATTTTTATGTTTTACAATTATATCTGTAATGCATTTTTAATTAATACTTGCAAATTTCTAAGAAGGCTTGAGGTGTAGATTACAGATTGTCTTTCTATTGCCATTTGCGTATTTGAGTGTCTGATTGTTCTAATTCCCAGAATCTCTTTTTCCATTGAAGCATTTACCTTTTGTTGGAAAACAATTGGTCAGACTTGTTTACTTGTACTTCTATTGCCTCTATGCTGCTTCATTGACATCTATGTCCAGGTTTTCAGAAGGTTACACTGTCTAGGTTATAATTGCTTTATAAAATAGAAATTATATAGGATTAATTACATAATCTCATTTTTTTCAAAATTTGCTTAAAACAAACTTTATTTTTTCTATGTGTTTTATAACCCATTTGACTGTGTCTATGAGGCCTGTCTGTACTATCTTGTTATTACTATTACCTGTATCATTTCCACGAATAATTGCAACATAAATGATATCTGAAAATATTTTTTCTATTTAAAAATTTCTAGTTGCATGTATTGGAAAGTGATATTCTCATTGAGATATAATTTAGTCTGTCATTCAGACGACCTCCTCTTCTCTGGATACAATTACTATTTTCACTTCTTTATGTGTTATTTCAATGACTGCCTATGTATTTTTATACAAAAGTATGACCATATGCTATAGAGAATTATATATAATGCCAGCACACTTAATTACATATTTATATAATTTCATAGTATCCCACACCTTGATCTCCACTTACTCTATTAAACTTTCTTCATAACTACAGGTGAAGCATCCTCAACTTGAAAATCTGAAATCTGAAATGCTCTGAGATTTGAAACCATTTATTCCAAGATAATGACAGAGTGGAAAATTTATTTTAGAAAAGTATGTTTCATGCACAAAATTATTCAATATTGTATAAAGTTACTTTCAAAGTAGTTATATAATATGTATTAGTAGTAAAAAAAAAATCTCTCTTTAGACTTAGTCCCTATTTTCCAGTAAAAAGTGGGCTCAAAATATGTGGCAAATGTTTAAGTTTTCAAAAATGTATTAAAATAAAGCATTGATTTAGATTAATTCCCCTCAAATAGTCTTCCACATACTAAAGATACTTTGTAAAGCAGTTTTGGAAGTTATCCTTTGTGAATGTCTTTGCACAATGTGATTAAAATATACAGTGAATATTGCTACCCAGTGCAATCCAATGGAGAGGCAGGTGCAAAAAAAAAAATTGTCATATGTCATTCACATTTTTCACTAGATCTGGCACTGTATGACTAATGTCTCTTCCCCCAAATCAAAATGACCGTGAAAGTAAAATGTTTTGAATTGGTTCAGGACATGGAGGCCAGCACAATATCTCAAACAGAGACACAAAAGAGAACTAACTTCCAGAAGTGCTTTAGAAACTTGCAGAAAATGATCAGGTAAGTGTATTTCAAATGAGGTATAGTATTTTGAAGGGGATTAATAGTAATGTGTCTTCTACTTAAGGTAATATTTTTTAAAATTTAAACACTCATTGTATTTCCCAATCACAGTCTGTGTGCCTACATATACTTCATCATGTGCATACAAATACTCCAAAATTTGGAAAAATCTGAAATTAAAAACATTTCTAGTTCCAAGCTTTTCAAATAAGAGACAGTCAAACTGTATCTTCTATAGTATAGAGACTGGAACATATGAATATAGCCCCAAGCTGTGGCACATACCTGTAGTCCAAGCACTCAGGAGCCTAAAGCAGGAGGAGCTCCACGATTTTGAGGTCAGCCTGGGCTACAACAGTGAGTTCAAGGGCAGCCTGAGCTACACAGTGTGACCTTGTCTCAGAAAACAACAATAAAAAAACCACAAATAAAACAAACAAAATTATCTACACATATTGGTATGTGTGTATATAATCACATATTCAATGCTTTTTTTTATCAATTTTTAATCTATTCTTCAATACAGAAGATAATAAAAAGACAAATGTTGAAATTTATATATTTTTTCTAGAATGTGGGCAGAAATATCACTCCTTTCATGGGAAGAAGACTCGACTTACTTCAAACTAATAAATTTTTCTGAAACCATTGAAGAACAATCCCTGACACCCACATGAAAAGAGAAATGTTTGCTTAGTGCCCAGAGGAGCCTGGACCTTTCCTCACTTGGGGCAGGTGTGATCTGTCACTAGTGAAAAAACTTCACCTAAGATATTTAACAAATTGGAGAGAGAGAGTACAAAATCTCCCACACACAAAAAAATTGAGAGGTCAACACTGCCTTTGTCCCTTTTCTCTAGAACTGCACCTGGTGATAAAGAAAAAAAATCAAGACCCTTAAACACACCTACTTGGCACAGATGTAGGGGAGGAGAATATAAACTAAACGGGAGAAGAACTTCCACTTAGATCGTTTTCAGTCTCCTCCATAAACTGAGCTCAAGACACCTGCAGGGAAGGGCAGAAGTCATAACCATGGGTTTCAGTCATTGGCAAACACTCTTTAGGGAAAATTGAAAGGAAATGGTGGAAATTTTCTACTGTTAAGAAAGCAAAGCGTTTATGCTCTGGAGTGAGCGCAAATGTTCCTGCCGAAGCAGAATTATATACTGTACTAATAAAAATCATTTCCTTGAAATACAGCAATGTGAGTAAAGTCAAAAGGCATATGACAAACTGAAAGAAAATTGTTGTAAGATATAAAGGAACAATATCTACTGTATATAAAGAGATAGAGACAAACACCACCATAAACTGTATAGATTAATGGGTAATAGATATGCAAATTTCACATAAAAAATGTTGTTCAAATTAATCTTAAGCATAGTAAAACAATACTTGACTCCAAGATGCATGACAGGGGAAGGTGCCACACACCTGTATTCACCTACGTGAAGCTGAGGCAAGATCATCGCTGTGTGTTCAGGGTCTGCCTGGGCTGCATGGTAAGTTCAGGGCCCACTTGAACTGCATAGCAAGATCTGTGTCAGAAAAACAAAGTGCATGCTAAAGAATTCATATTTTCCCTTATTAAATTAGCAGAAATTCAAGTTTCACAATATAATGTGTGTATAACTTTATGGGGGAAAGAAGCAAGTACTTAAACATTATCAGTAGTAGCACAAAATGACCCAAATACAAAGGAAAGAATTGTTAATATTTAACCAAAGTAGCCATGTATTTATACATGCGTTTGCTATCTGACCATACAATTTTACTTCTGCAAATTTATAGTGACAATATTATTTTACAAATACAAAACAACCAAGTCACCAGATAATGAACCATTTGATATTTTAATATGAATATGTAAATGATATTGATATTTCTTGATTATTAATGAGTTCGTGTTATTGATGATTGATATAAGATAAACCACACATGCCTACTGGTATCCACTTGAATACATCTTAGCAAGTTCTATAATGAATGCAAAAAAGATGTAACAGAAATAGAATGATTTTATTCTATTAATAATATGTCTTCAATTCTAGTAATGTCTAGTAATATGTCAATTCAGATATATATACATATAAACACAATCACTTATAAACAGAATTTTATAAACATTAGATTAGTTGTAGATAATATGACATTTTAGTTACATCTTTTAAACAAATGAGGAAAGTATAGGTAGTAGTTACCTATAAGGGATGGTTAGTAACAGAATGAAAGAAAAAAAAAAAAGAAAGATATAGATGATTCTTTTGTGTCTATGTTTTTACTAAATAACCTATGACTGCTGATAACATGTTTGATATTTAGAGACATCATATAAATGTGAAATATTTAGAACAGTATAAGCAAAAAGTTATTTTTCTGTTTCATGTTCCAATCACACAGAAATAAAGATTATTTCATATATCTTGGGAAATGCCACCCTATGACAATCTGCCCTTTATGTGAGATATGTTAAAAACAAAAAGAACTGTGAATAAATCATATATTTTACCAAAAATATTTGTTCCTAATGATGGTACTTTTATAAGAATTCTAATACAGATTATAAAATAAACCAAGTAAATATAAACTAGGCCAAGTGAGTAAATATACTAGACCGCTGTCTCCTTGTGATTAAAATAGCTACAATATGAAAACAGGAAGTTCAGGAAGAATCAGGGCCAGTCAGTATGAATGGGAGATTGTTTGAGATAAAAACGCTTCACTATATTTACTAAAACATAGTGAATAACAAGTAAGCCTAACAGCAGTATGTTGATTTGTAAATACTTCTCTTTACTAGGAAGAACCAGGCCTTGGGAAAATAACTGCTTTTATGTAAAGGCAGAACACGATCATGGGGAGCTAATAAAAGAGGCCAAACATTTGCTGCATTTGAGACTTTGTGAACACTAGGAACATGATGATGGTATATAATAAAATGCACTGAATATAACTGTGAAAATCAGGACAAAAATCAATATAATTACAAAAAAAGAAAATAACATCAAGGAAGGAAAGTATTAATTTTTAAGATTTACTGTTAATAAAATAATATATTTTTTTATTTGTACATTAAATTTTAAAAATTTATAATTCTAGCAAAATACACATAACAAAACACTCATGGTCTTAAATATTTTTAACTTTATGACTCTAACCTGTTAAAAACATTCGCAATTTGCAACCATCACCACCTTCAATCTTCAGAATTTATCTTCCTAATTTGAAGGTCTGTACCAATTAATTAGTAACTCCCATTTCTCCTTCCCTCTAGCCTCTTGAACCACCAGTTCACTTTCTTCTAACTTTGACTAATCTACTTATCTCAAATGAATGGAGCCAAAAATGTTTGTGTTTTTGAATGGTTTGTCTCAGTTCACATACCATCCTCAAGATTTATCAATTCTGTATCATGTGTTAGAATGACTTGTAGTTTTAAGTCTGAATAACATTTCATTGTGTTCAATTGAATAATGTTCTATTATTGTCTACTAATGAATGATATTCTGTTGAAGAGATGGCAACATCCCAGGTACCACTGTGGAATCAGAGATGGAATCTTCACCATTCAATGAACATATGGGTGTGTGTGTTCTTCAACTTTGCATCCTGCAGAACTGTGAAAAAATACCTTTCTGTTCTTTATAAATTGCTAGGTAGGTGCTACTCTGTTATAGCATAAAAAATAGACAAAGACAGATGAACACTGATTTTCCTTTCTTCTCCTAAATAATTTAAACATAAATCCTATGAAATCAAAGGTATGTGGTTATATTGTACTGGGTCTAACCTAATGAAAAATAATAGGACTGAAAACAACTCTAAGGAACTTGTGAGAGCAAACTGTATGGAATCACTCAAGTTATGCCAGATGATAGCTTGGATGCTCAGAATCCTAATAGAGGAGTATAAATGTGAAAAAGATGGTAAATAAAATAGTTGGTATAAATACACACATGCTCTCTTTTCTTTTGTGAATGAACACACATTTATATAAGGAAAATTTAAAACATATGTTAATTGGGTTTTTAATTAATTATTTTTATTGGTTCATTTTAGATATAGATAATGATCACAATTGTCCCGGGGAATTAGTGGGTTTTTAAAATTTGTTTTAAAAATAAAAGAAGGAAAACGTATTAACAGACAGACATCCATTTACAAACTAGCATAAGAACCATACAAGCAATACAGAGTTACAGACAAAGTGGTGGGAAATTATCAATGGTTGTTGTATTATATACTGAGATCTTCAAAGTGGTTTCTTGAGAAGTCCCATGGAATTTGTACCTGTACAAGATATATCTTGTGGGCAACAGAGGAATCTCATTGTTTCTTTTGTTTGTTTTTCTGTCCTGTTTTCCTTTTGTTCATTTTTGGTTCTTTAGGTTTTTACATTTATTGTTTGTTTCGATTTGTTTATTATTTTCTGTTTTTCTGCAAGTGTCCTTTTTTGGCTCTGGAGACCAGATTTTGCTATGCAGTTCAGGCTGGCCTTGAGCTCACTCTGTAGCACAGGCTGACCTCAAACTGGCAGTGATCCGCATACCTCAGCCTCCAGAATGCTGGGAATACAGATGTGTACCATCGCTCCTGGTAAAACTCTCTCTTCAAAATAAATAGTACATAAACTTTTTGATTTTTTTCCTGTGAGTGAACATTGTCCCTATTCTTGTGGTTTCACTTCGATACTCTTCTGCTTTCATCTTCATTCTTTCTCCTCTGTCTCCTTCTCGGTTTCCCAGAGCATGGCTGATCACCCTTTGTCTTTCGGGCTTACTTGTACTGTATTTCTCTTTATTTATTTCTCTACTTTTCTCTAATCCTTCTTAAATTCCCCCTCCCCCAGGGTGAAGGCATTCTACTAAGGGGAAGCTCACTGCATACAAGTTCATGGTTTGTGCTGGATATTGTTCCGTAACTGTAGGTCTTATTCCTATGATTAAAGGTACCAAATAAATAGTCACCAAACTTGCTCATTTTCTGTGCTGTGATTGAGGTTACTGATATTACTAATTGTACTACTTTAGCCAGGCTGTCCTACCTGTTGCAATCAGTTGTTCTCCCTTGTATGACAACACTGGAATTGTCTGGGGTCATAATCATCACCATAGTTCAGAACCAGTTACTGGGTGATGAACCATATACAGACCAACTTCTAATCCCTAACAAATCGAGAAGGTAGGATCTTGGGACAGACACAAATACCAATAGCCAGCTACACTTAGAACACATTCCTGAGGAATAGAAATCTCCTAGGGTAGTCTTGATAGTAGTGATATAGCTATCTACCACAAGAAATTTGCAAGCATCAACACAGAAAAGACATTAAAGTTAAAAAGTTAGAAAATGATAAAACGCAGGAGCAAAATGAAACCTCAGAACTCTAGCCCACCCGGGCCAAGTCCATGAGAGCACAAGGTAGAGGAAATCAGAGCCACTCATTTGAATTTTCTGTATAAATTTAAAAAGTAGAAAAGATTACTGTTTGGTAACATGAACCCTGCGTATCAATAAGATAATTGATGGAAGGCTAACTTATTAATGGATGCTTAGAGGTACTAAAAATTATTGGTTGTTTAGGAATAAGATTTTGTCATAGATTTCTTTAGAATTACAAAGAAAAAAAAATTACAAAGAAAACTGGCAGTGTTACTATCAACAGGTCTAGCAGATACAACCTAAAAAAAATAATTTGAATATCATCAGTGAGAGAGAAAAAAAACATACAAAATGGGCTTCTTAAAGTGATGGGCTTCCTATGAGAAATGTGTAACATCTCTGAGGATTTTATTTCAAAAATGTTTAATCTGAGTGTCAGCATGAAGAAATAATCATTGCAGACAAGTTAATAATGTAGGATATTTCATCAGACAATTGCTCAGACTCTTTCAGAAAGTGGCACTGTTATAAAAGGCAAAATTATTTGAAACACTGGTCAAGACTGAAGCAGTATAAAAAGACTTGACAATCAGAAATGAACACACTACCATTGCCTGGATCTCACACACACACATACACACACACAGAAAAGAAAATATTTTGAATAAGTGAAGAAATATGATTACAGGATGGAAAACACAATAGGTAATAGTGAATAGTAAATCTTATATATAATGTTGTTATGTAGACAATTATAGTTGTACTTAGAAATGGAATGTAATATTTAGATGTGAATGATCTTGTGAGTTCGTTTAAGTAGATCAGCAAGACAAAAGACAATGGGATGGTACAAGTAAAGCAACATTTCTACAATTTGTGCATATTACTGAAATGTAGATAGTTTTTAATTGCATTATTATTACAACATTCCTCAATTTGACATTTGGAAAGTTAAAAAAAATGGTAATTAAATAGTAAACATACTACAATGCTCTTTCCTCAGGGAAGAACAATATATTGATTAATAGGTTGAAAAAACATAATGTGTCCCATGATTATTTGACACAGAACATTTATCTAAGTAGTCACGACCTTATAAAATTAATAATTTTCAGGAGTGAAGAAGACTTTCTACATTCTGACAGAACAAAGAGAAAACAAAGGCTGAGACCTACAAATAGTAGTCATTTACATGATATAGTGGAATAATATGTAAAATTTATTGTGAGAAAACAATTATAACCTGAAATTATATATTGAAGAATATTTCAACATAAAGGTAAAGATAAGTATTCAGAAAGTAAAGAATTCCAACAGTATCATTGCCACACATATGTTCTAATGAAAGATCTGGAAAACAAATTTTAATCAATTAAGAAATAATAGAAATGACAGAAAGAATAGTGCTGAATATTGCATACATTTACTAATTAAAATTGAGAATGGTATAAAGGTGACCATACTCACTGTGTACTACACTCATAATTTTAATCCAAATGCCGAAAAACCAATAGTAGTAGGGGAAGGTGAGATACACGGTAAACTACTGCATGTAATATAGGGTTAAAATTGATAAATATAAAAATACATATCCAAAGATAAAAATTAATTATTAAAATAACATAATCAAATTAAAATTTTGCAATGGAGAAAGGGCATATGGGACATAAAAATTAAAGGAAGATTTAAAAATATACGTTACTTTTTTATACTAATTTTCAGGGCTTTTCTATATTCATTCTACCACAAAAACATCAATTTGAATAACTGTTCATACATGAAAACACCCTAAAAAAATCTAAGAATGCCAGGTGAGAGATTAGAGGACTTGTGCATAGCAAGGAAATAAGAAAATAGATATTAAAGAAGTTACCAAGGATAATTTCACATCCCTTGTGCCCATTCCCTGCCACTTCCTCAGGCAGCCTGGTGTGGAAAAAGATTCCCACTGCTTGGGGAAAAAGAGGGAAGGCACACGGCCTTGGCTATCACACAAATATTTATGCCCGTTCCCACTAGAAGTTCCCCCGCTAAACTGGCCACCAGTGACCCCATTCTTCAGCACCTCATAGACCTGGGTTTATTCCAGCACAAGATTCAGGTCAGCTCCATAGACTTCCACAGCTTGGACATGCCTGATGAGGCACTAAGGATGACCTTGTGGATGCAGGTTCTTGATTGTCTTTTTACAGACCCAAGAATAAGGACAGCCCCGTACACCTAGCGCCTAGCCCAGTACCGGGAAGTCTAGCCTATAAGTCAGCCCCTACACACTCAGTCCTCTCTAGTCTTGTGTATCCAGGCACCAGATAGCTCTGGAAACTCTGTTCATCAGGACAACGTGGATAGTATTACTGCCCACCACAGCCAAGATTCATGTCTGCCCCTATACCAGGCCCTGTAATCCACTCCTGCTTTCGCAAACTCAGGGTCATAGAGGAGCATGGCATCTCCTAGAAATTAACCAGAACTTTGTGGAATCGGGCTGTTAACCAGGGTCCACGGACTCAGTTTCTAAGATTTCTTCATAGCACATTAGCTCCTGTAGGTTCCAAACCCTTTTCTATAGACCCATACACCAGACCAGCTCCAGTACCTGGTTGGCCCCTACAATCTCATGTTGAAAGACCATCCGCCCATACGAATTCCAAAGATAGAACTTACAGTTCAACTTTTATTACCTGAGAACTTAGGCCCACCAAAGTGGAACAAAATCAACAGGTCTACCCTAGTAAACAAAGTCTCCACGTCTAACCTCTTGAAGCTAAGCACTATGGTCCAGCCACATTCTGATTGAGATGTTAGGACATCCCACCAAAAAACTTCAGCAGAAAGCCTTTCATGAGCCATGCCAGGGAGCCTACCTGAATCTCTTGATAAGGCAGCCAGTGGAAGGTTTTCCCATAGAAAACCAACCTAAAAAACGGGAATTAGTCCTTTCTTCTTCAAATATGCAGACATCAATGCACACCAAGAAGGAATAAGTACAGTTAGAAACATTGCCAAAGAAACAAAAAATAAAGTACCAGGGAGGAATCCTAAAGAGACTGAGCTATATGCATGGCCTGACAAAGAATTTAAAATAGTTGTTTTAAGGAAGTGCATGGGACCTCAAAGATAGGAATAAAAACAATTCAACCACATCGCGGAAAATTTTTAAATGAGAAATCTAACAGAGAGATTAAAGTTATCAAAAAAAAAAATTCTAAAGTGGAAAAATACAAAACATGAGAGAAAAATGTACCAGAGATGATCAACATCAGATCTGATAAAGCAGAAAAATAATCTGTGGATTTGAAGTTATTTAGAAATATACAGAGGAAAAAATTTAAAATCAAAATGAACAAAGAAACCTTATAAGTTTTAAGGGACAGCATTGAAAAGCAAGTGTTTGAGGGATAGGAATTCAAGAATATGAGGAGAAACAAAGGAAGAGGAAAGGTATTTAAGAAAGTATAGTGTAAATTGTTATTTGCAATAAACTTATTTAGCATTACTATACCAAAGTATAGTGTAATTGCAGAAACAGATCAATTTACAAGCATAAAAAGTTCAAAGGTTTCTAATTAGATATAAACCAAGTAAGATTTTATCAAGGTATATATTATAATTCAACTATTAAAAATTAATGACATAAAATTCCTCCAACAGGAAGAGAAATGAAACATATCACATATAAGGACATTTCAGTAAGGTGGGTAGTGGGTTTCTCAGCAGAAACCTCTAGGCTGGGATAGAATGAAGCAATATATTCACAGTGCCAAACAATAAAAAAATGAAAAACTTCCTGACTAATCTATCCTGCAGAAATAATAAAGGTAACAGGAATTGCTGTAGAGGATCAAAACTGAAGGAGCCATCACCACAAATTTTGTCTTTCAAGAAATATTGCAGGGAGTTCATCAAGCTAAAGAAAGCCACACTGCTTAGTACACACAAATAAATAAAAGCATAAGGGTTGCAAAAATGGGGCTCCAATACACTTCAGGGTACTTTAATATGATAATCATATTACATAAATCACATCTTTAGTATGAAGGTTAAAAGACAGAATGTATTTTTTTAAAAATAGCCAAAATAATTTTTATGGGATATAAATCTTAAAAGGTACAGTTTGAGACATAAAAAATATAAAATTTGTGTGAGAATGCAATAAGAGTATAGATTTCTAAAAATTAAATTATCAGTTTAAAATTGCCTAGCACAATGATTACAAGTTTTGAGTACACCTAATGGTAACCAGGAATTAAAAACTGTAGATACGCAAAGAGTAAAAAATAAGGAATTAATGCATACATCTAAAGAATGTCACCTACTTTCTAAAGCATGAAAGAAAGGATGATACAAAGGCTCTAGAAAACAGTCAGAAAAACATTATCAAAATGGTAAGAATAACTCTTTACCTATCAGTTATTACTGTGAATATAAATTGATTGAATATTCTATTTAAAGTTAGCAGTTAAATGAATAATAAAAGAAGCCCAACAGAATGTTATTTGCAGTAAACTTATTTCATCTTTCAGACTGAAAGCAAAGGGAAGAAAACTGATATTACATGCAACTGAAGCCAGGCATGGAAGATCACTCCAAGTGTGAAGCTGTCCTGGGTCAGCCATAAATGAGTCAAGGCCAACCTGCACTATGAAGTGAAACTCTGCCTTAAAAAACAAAACAAAAAGAAAAATATGCAAAAGAAGGCTAAATCAGAGAATACTTACAAGTATATCAGGTAAAATACACAGTAAACCTAGAATAATAAAAATAGACAAAAACCTATTATACAGTAATAAAGTGGTCAGTTCACCAAAAAGCCATGAGAAATGTAAACACATCCCACTCGGCACTGAAGCACCTGAACCATACAAGGAAATACTAATGGACAGGACCGGAGAAATAGGCAGAAGTACAGTAAGAGTAGGGGCATTGGTATTTTATTTTCGACAGTGACCAATTCTGACAGGAAAACAGTACACATAGTATCTGAATAAAATTTGACTAAGCAGTGCAAATATAGTCTAATGAATATAATCCAGTCACGAATAAAAACAAAAGGAACCTAATGCAAACAGAAATAAACAAATTTAACCAAACAGGACTGAATTAAGAAACAGAAAAACAAAAGCACTTTGCTGCCTTCAAAGGCCTAGTATCATGGACTTTCCCAAAGTGTTGCTGTTGATTTCCTCTTCAGCAGAGAATCGCTCGTTTTACAAGTCTGCTGTGCTAATCAAAGAACACGCAGCATGCCTGGGCTGCAGAAGTAACTACTACTTTCCTGAGTCATCAGGACAACCAGAAAGTCATGCATTTCAGAGGATTTGGGGAGGGAGAGGGAGATTTCCTAGTTGAAAACTGTCAAGATGAATGCTGCACTGAAATAATAACAGGAAGAGAGATGAAAGCTGATATACTCACAAACTAAACATAAGTTTAGGAGAATAATCAGAGATGCACAGAAAAGAGATGTGACTAGGAGTCTCTGTTACTTTGAATCTATCCAGAAATCAAGCCCTGGGCTGGAGATATAGTTCAGTGGAATAAGCGCCTGTCTGGCAAATGCAAGGTCCTGAGTTCGATCTTTAGTACAGAAAAAAAAAAAAAAAAAAAGTCTACAGAAATTAAGCCCAGGACAAAAGTCTTGGTGCAAATATAATAGTATTTTACTTTGGAACTTCAGGGTCCTTTTTGGCAACAGAGTAAAATAAAGACTAACTCACATATAAAGCATTGTCACAAGATCATCACCACAAATAGTTGACTAGCATTTAATGGGAGTGTGGATTAAAAATAGAAAATCAACTTCTTCTAATCTGTTTGGTGAGAGGAATGCAATATTCACACAAACTCGTGTCAGTCCTTGGAGTGTTGAACCCAGCAGTTTTTAGTTAATTCTCAGACAGAGGCAGGCTGTGTTGCTCAGCTTAGGCAAAGACCTCGGCCTCAAAGGAAGAGATGAAGTTACTGATGGGAAGGTTCCTAAAGAGTACAGTCAGGGCAGAGGCTGCAGCTGCACAGGGGCCTGTTTTGCTAGCTGTACTTGAAAATATGCATGAAATAAATGATTTCTCATGACAAATATAAAATTATTAAAGCTGATCACAGAAAATAAAATCTGAGCAGACCAATTCCACTGGAGTAAAAAAGAGAAAATAGCCAAATGATTTGCTGCTCCCATTACCCACTCCAACACAGGAAACAAAGCAAAGAAGAAAAATAAGCCCAAGGTTCAAAAGAAGAACTTAACCAAATTTTTCAGGGAAAAATAGCACCAATACAATTTTTAAAAAGAGCGAAGAAGACATAAAGCTTCTGAGAAAAGTGGGGGAAAAAAACATAGTGTATTCCTGGTAAATATAGTCAGCGTATGAACATGTCTATCTCTCTAAGTAATACAAATATGTTGCATAATCCTAACTAAACCATGACACAGTAATTGTCTGGAAAACTAGATCAAAATAAAATAACATAAAATTTTAAAACATAAATAGAAGGAAAGATCTGAAAGTAAATATAAATGATCTATTACTTTCTCATGCAGCATTAAAACATCATATAAAGTCACAATTATTAAAATGACTTAAAGCTGACTAGACAAAAATCAGAATATTTGAAATCTATAAAATTTATAAATGTATATTTAAATGCACATGGAAGAACATAAACATAGACATATTCCTAATTACAGCTGCATGCTGCTAAATATTTAACATACTCACATAGGAGGAAAAGGTTAGATTTTTAGGGTTTTCTCATTCAGTCATATAAATGTATGGTATATTCCAAGCTATAAACTTGATGTTATCAAATCTGTAATTTGAAGGGATAATTTGTAGCACCTCCTTATTATGTAGCATTTATATCATTTAAAGCAAAATAATAATAAAATAATTGGAAAAATGTACAAACATTTATCAGTTTTACTTTTACTACACTGTACTTATTTTGTGTGCTGATAATTTAATTTTTAATTTTGTTTAGGACCTGGCCTCATATACACTTAGATATTAAATGGTGGGCTTATGAGGCCAATAAAAGCCAATTTGTATAGGAAAATATATGCAGAAATTTACAATAGGATGATTACAAGAATAAAATGAATTATACTCAAAGTCCTGAGCCTAGGTCTGGTTTATCATAATGGTTCTTAAATATTAGCTTTTTCATTAATATTTGGTATCCTGCAAAGATAGAATTTAAAATAAGTAGGAAAGTAGATTATTGAATATATTATTTGGAGAGGTAAATGACGAATCATTTGAAATAAATGATAAGCGGGAGTTCTAATTCATGTTAACCCCAAATAAAAGCCAAATGGATCAAAATTTGAAATATATGAAAAAAATCCTAATGAGCCATCTAACTTTTCTGAATGAACTACATTTAAATGAAATGTCGATAAACTATAAAATATTTTCAGCTCATACTACAGGAAAGGAATTAATTTCCTAAATAGAGCTTTTAATGTATAAATGTTTATTACTTCAAAAATAATGAATAAGAGACTAGTACATAGCAAGGTGTGGTCCTAACACCAGCACTTTGTAAGGGTGAAGCAGAAGTCTGGCAACTCCTGCTTGTGCTGCTGAGTGACTTACCAAGAGCTTATCTCAAAAATAAGGAGTAAAAAGGACTGAAATATACCATAGTGAGAGGGTCCTGGGTTAAGCCCCAGTGCCACAGGGACACACACAAAGACTAACATATCAATAACAAGAATGAGCGAAGAAAATAGCTCACTTCACATTGCAACAGTGAGAAACTAACTACAACTCATCCTACTTACTTGTAGTAAAAGCCAATTACTACCCTTTATGACTCAGTCTTGGTGAGATTATCAAGCAATGAGTATTTCTATAAGTTATTGGTGGACTACAGATTGGTAATTTTATGGGCTACCCTTAAATAATATTTAAACTTTTTTTAATGAAGAAACATTCAAGATTTTTGGAGATTCTCTTTATTTTTCTTATAAATAGTCTCACGCATAAATAAAAATTAATTTATATATTTAGATGAGTACTTTCTTTACATGCTTTGAATAATAGCCAAAATGGGAATAAATATGAATGCTTTCAGATCATAAAATGTTATGTATTCATTAAAAGTAAAGCATATGTCTGTGCAACTTTTAAAAATTTTTTTATCTTTTTGATACAGGATCTTGCTATGCAGTTCAGGCTGGCCTCGAGTTCACTCTGTAGCCCAGGCTAGTCTTGAACTCACAACTATCCTCCTGCATCAGCCTCTCAAGTGTTGGCATTACAGGCATGTGCCACCATGCCTGGCTCTCTGTGCAATTGTAATCATGTACAGAATAACATTTGAGACCACAGTGCAATGTATGTAGGATTGCCATCCTGTAAGATACTAATGGAGTTTAAAAATTAATACTAACTAATGATGCCTTTTCTACTCATAGTAAAATGTATTACTTATGTGTTTATGTAGATGTTGTAAAAAAATCTACTAGACTAACTACCAGTCACATAAAAATATAACAAGAAAAATATGGACAGTATGTAATACTAATAATGATAGTAAATAGTAAATATTAATAATGACAGTAAATGTGTTTTAATTGGGAAAATTATATCAGGACTGCATCACTAATGCTCAAAAAGAAACCATTTCTGGCTAGTTGACTGAATTTAAAAAAGTAGGAATACAATGTGCTTGTACTACCACAATTTCATTAGGTACCTGAGAGACACACCATTAGGATGGAGTCTCTTTTCAATCTGAGCCTCCAAGATGTGAAATTTACAGTCATCTCCATTTACTACCCATAGAGTTAGATTTAACGCTAACATTAATCCATATTTTAAAATCCCTAGAAGTGAAGAAAAATTCTTAAAGATTTTTATTGTTATTAATAACATTAACAATACTTTGACTGCCTTTACATGCTCATTTTTCTCTATTTTTGTAAATGAATTTGAAAAATACCATTTGCCTTCCTCAGACACTATTCTATCAAAATGACACATTGCTTTACAGAGTTAATGAAAGGCAACAATTTCAACAAATTAATAGGGAAAGTCCAACAAATGGGAATGGACAAGCTGGTTTCAGCAAACATGAGAATTGTCCCAATCTCATTTTTATCCTGGTGAATCTTAATTAGAATTATGGGAAGCTGCTTTAGTGTTAATAAGGATTAATGTCACAGGAATAAGCAGAACATACAAATCAATAAATACTGCCATATCAATATATGCACAGGGACACAAATAGCCATTTGAGTTCTTGGAAGGGAACTTGGTATGAAGTTAAATATTTGCTATGCGGATTTAAAATGGCTCATGGTGTCTAGGAAACCATGCTTGCACACAATACAGTCTGACACTGCCTAAAGAACAGTACTGAAACTTCACAGATAAATGTGAATTTTAACCATGGTACTACTTGTCCAGGTGATGATTTCACTGCTCTGCCACAGGTGCGAGTGTCTGGGTATTTGGAGATCAGAGAATTTACTTATTATCAAAATGGAACTAAGTTTTTGAGTTTAGTTCCCTTCTGAAAATACAATAGTCCCTTGAGGAGCTTATGTGATATTGAGGAGGAAGAAACAAAATGAAAAAAATAAAAACAATTATGAAGCAACAGGCATCTGATAAGTTCATCTTTGTATTGAAGAAAAGGAAAGCTAAATTATAATGACTTAAACAAGGGCAAGAATTCTTTCAAAAGAAAAGAATTCCTTTGGTTTCCAAAGTTCCATGCACCACTGAACTTTGTGATGCACGATGGGGCCTGCTGCAGGTAGATGGCGGAAGGAAATGCTGCTTTTCTTCATTTAAAGAAGGTTCTAGAAGTCACCAACACCATATATGTATCACAGACCACACACAATCATATGATAAGAAATTTCTGCAAGAAGGTTGAAGAAGGTAATCTTCATTTTGTTGACAATAGCACTAGTTTAAAATTTATTATAATGCAAAGAAGTAAGAAGAGAATATATGCCAGGAAGCAGTAGCCACTTCTATTCAAAAAAGGGAGAGATGAAATACATTTTTTGAACACGTGAACCAAGATCTATCTGTGAAAGTAATTCACCACTTTTTCAAGTGAGTTTTCTTTATCCATTTCAGAATCCAGTGCACACTACCTAGAATTTAACTGTCATGTTGCATTAGTCTTCTTAAATCTATGACAGATTCTGAGTATTTACTTGTTGGACATGAGCTTGACATTTTTGAGAACTGATTAAGTATTTTGTAGAATGACTCCTGGATTGGTTTTTTGTGACATTTTTTGTTTAACAGATCAGGGCTACAAATTTCTGTGAAATGTGAAGCTCTACTCGAATTTCACCATATCTTGGAGTGCATGATATCAAAATAGCTAAATAACTGTGATTTCAGTCTTGTTCACTTAATTGTGGTGGTTTCCGCCATAGTGTTCCATTGTAAAGTTATGGTGTTCTTACTTTATTCTTTGCAAATGAGATACTCCATTGAACTCATAGTAAAGCCAGGAGAAATTGAGTTCCACCTCCTGGAGGGAGAACAACCAAAGAATTTGTGAACATATATAGAAATCACTTCAGTTATTAAAACATATGTTGGGGAATCACTTTAAGGATATGCAAATTTCCTATCTCTCTTTCAAGTTTTGCCTACCAATTTTACCTTTCATCAGTAGCTCTTGCCTGAAGTATTTATAACCATAGTGTTCTAATGATGGTTTTCTATTTCCCTCTTCCTTCTACATTTATTTTTTAAAATTCTTTTAAGAGGAAGATTGCTTTATGCTAATTATCACTTAATTATTTAATTATTTCTAAGTCATGCAATTTATATCAGAATATGTTCTTATATACATTTAAATATTTTGCATTATAATTGACTATTCTACTTAGTTTGTTGCTTAATACATTTTTACTTCAGTCATGGAAGCTTCTTTCAGATTGTTTCTTATTAGCTTTTTGAGCATCTATCCTTCTAAATTTGAATTTCTCTAGCCTCTGAAACTCCTAGGTATTAGAAACTCATGTGATATTTTCTATTGCTCAGTTCTCATACTAGCCATTTCTCCAGGGTCCCCTAGTTCCCTTATCTACAGAATGGTATTTAGAAAGTAAGTATACTGTCAGCATACTTCATATGACTCCTGATTTCCTAAATGTGTCATAATTTCTTTTATCAATATAGATTATGGTTCATTTCAGTGAAAGTTTTATAGCCACTTGAGAAGTTTGTGAATTCTATTGCTATGATCCTGAATATTCTACAAATGCTGATGTTTTTCAAATCGTCTACATACTTACTGATTTGTTTTCTTGTTACTGAGAGAAGTATGTTGAACTCTTCAATTATAATCTTGGATTTATTTTCTCTCACTTGCAATGTCAATTTTTTTAGGACCCATCAGTGGATAGATGAAGGAAATATGAATATATATCATATATATGTATGTGTGTGTGTGTGTGTATGTGTGTGTGTGTGTGTGTGTATTTATTTATTTATTTAAAAAAAGAAAAGAATTCTGTCATTTGTAACAACACGGATGAACCAGGAGTACATGTGATACCTGAAATAGGCAGAGCACGGAAAGATAAGTACCACGTGAAGTGACTTATATGGGGATTGCCCATTGGAATGACTGAAAACCATTGGAATCACAGAAGTACAGTGGAAAGGGGATTGCCAGGGAAATGATTGGGGAAGTGTGTGTATTGTTCAATACATTGTTTCTGCTGTGTAGGAAGAGAAAGTTGAGGAGCTTTATTATAAAACATGGTGAGCATAGTTAATAGCAATATATTCTACATGAGAACATATTGAGAGATTTTGTTTTTACTATAAGAATAAGTGTTAAAAATAAAAGAATATTTAAACAATATTAGTCCCCCAAAGCTCAAAGACCTAGTCCAGAAATGGGAATCTGAGATGAATACACACTTCTCAGATAAAGAAATACAAATGGCAAACAAATACATGAGAAGATGTTCAACATCATGAGTCATGCGAGAAATGTAAATTAAAACATTGAGAGTTCATCTCATCCCAGTAAGAATGGCTATCATTAAGAAATTAACCAATAACAGGTGCTGGCAAGGCTGTGGAGAAATAGGAACTCTTTGCTTCTGCTGGTGGGAATGCAGGTTGGTGAAATCACCGTGGAAATCAGTTTGGAGACTCCTCAGCAAACTAGGTCTAAAGGTTCCATTTAATCCAGCTATTCTCCCTTGGTATTTTCCCGGAATGACTGAAAATATCATATCACAGCACTATATGTGCTCCCGTGTTTATAGCAGTGCAATCTGTCATAGCTAAATCATGGAAGCAACCCAAAAGTCCATCCACTGAGGAATGAATAAAAAAAAATGTGGTGTTTTTATGTCATGGAATATTATTCAGCTATAAAGAAAGATATACTTGAGGCTTTTGCAGGTAAATGGTCAAAACTAGAGACCATACTCATAAGTGAAATAAATCAGACCTCCATTGGTAAGCAACGTATTGGCTCACTAGTATAACAACCTGAAAGAGTGAATAAAAATTAAGAGGTATGACAGACATTGTGAAATGAAAGGAAACTGCTCAGAAGTAAAGAGCACTTGAGATGAGGGAAAAGAGAAAAGAAAGAAGGGGAAACTATGTACACATATGTATACACAGTACAGCTACCACAGTTGTACTACTGACTTCTATTTCTTTACTGAAAGGATCAGTTAATGATTAATATTTGATCAATTTTACACGACTCTATTTGTTTTCCTGAGAAACCACTTTGAAGATATCAATATGTAATGCAACAGCCATTGTTAATTTCCTACCACTTTGTCTGTAACTCAGTATTGCTTGTATTGTTCCTATGCTATTTTGTAAATGGATGTCTGTTTGCTAATATGCTTTCCTTCATTTATTTTTTAAAGTAAATTAAAAGAAAAGAAAAGAATAAGTGTTAATAGATATGTTAATTAGCCCGATTTACCATCCCATGTCAAACCATGTTATCATAAACATAGATATAGATAAATATATATCTATCATATATATCAAGAAGCAAATTACTTCTTCCTCATGCTTTTTGAAACTTTGTTAAGTTCATACACTTTTCAGATTTTTGTGACTTCTTGGGTAATTGACTACTATGTAGCTTCTGAGTGTTTATCTTTGATGATAATCGTCGCTCAAATAAACTGCAGTGACTTCAGCTTTCTTTTGGTTAGTGTTTGGATGATATGTATTTCTCCACCATTATCCATATGTCATAGTTAGTAGTCTTTTACAAGCAAAAGCTGGTTGGGTGTTTTATCTTTAAATAACATCTGAGATCATTTACATTTAAAGTAATTTCTATGTGTTTAGAGAAACAGCAATCCTGCCACTAGCTATTTTCCAAATTTTCTAGGTATACTTCACTTCTATTTTTTGCCATGTCAGAATTTAATTAAGTGTTTTTTTCTGATTTCCTTTTATTTCACTCAGTCTACTTCCATAAGGGTGGTTAGATATTATCAAGTCATGCTGTCTGCGTGTATGGAGTAACACATTGAATTCTGATAATATGTACAATAAATATGTGTTCATAAAGGTGTTTTGGAGGCTATGCTTGAGTTTTGCGATATTCATTTTTAAAATAATTGAACTGTAAATTTAAATAATATTGTTTTGCATATATTATAACTACCTTTCTATATTTTTCAATTTCCAATCTCTTTTTAGTACTCATTCAAATATTTCATTTGTATATTGCACACAATAAAGCATCATAAAATTTTGAAGATTTAGTTGTCTTTTAAAGAAATTAAAACTAAGAAAAGTTATATTTTTATTTTTTATTTCTTTTCTGTTGCTATTTAGATGTTTCTGATATCTAACTGAACTTTAACATTTTTCATAGAATATATCTGCTATCTAAATATTCTTACATCCTATACACTAGTCAGCGGTGTCTGTTCCAGAAAGTTAAACTCTAAGGATCCTGTTTATACTACAGCTTTATTTCATAAATATGGAAATTATATGTTTTGGTCTTTTGATTTTAAATATTTTTTATATTCTGAATACAGTCCTATTTTGGTTTTGTTTTTTTACTCTATGTGTTTCCTTTTTATTTTTTCTAGTACATGGACTTTTCTAACTTTAATGTATTTCAGTTTCTCTCTCCTATATATTTATGTGTGATGAATACCGCTAAGATGTTTTTGTCTACATGAATACCAGGAAGTTAGCCTGGAGTATACAGTGGAGGAACTTTTGATTTAGCTTTCCTTTTTGAACTACAGTCCATCTGGTATGGGTATATTTTGTCAAATAGAGGTGCAGTTTTATGCTTTTCATATGTACAGTGTACTCAACAGCAGCTTTTAAAAGATAATAGTCTTTAATAGCATTTCTTTCAAAAATTATTAATATGACATGTCTATTTCTGGGCAATTATTCCATTTAATATTTTAATTGTATATATCTGTGCAAATATAAAAATCATATAAATATGTTTATCAGTTTGGTTGTCCTAGTGCATTAATATTCTTTCTTAGTAGTTTTTAGGTAGTAATGCCCTTTCTTCTTTCCTTATTTCTCTTAGGTTAAACTGACATTGAAATACATTCTCCTAATTTCCTTTCACATTTTCATCTCTATTTCTAGTTGATATATTGTGGAAATTTCCTTTGTTCTTATCTACAGATATGTACATTTTTCTTCTTTACTGTCTCATTTGTGTTATATTAATTAAATGAACCCTTTCAACTTTTTTCTGTAGTGCTCTTCAAATCATCTATTGAGCCTTTTTAATATCAACAATATTATCTTTAACTTATAAAGTGTCTAACTGGATGTTTTGCTTAGTTATTTGCTTTTAATTTATATGTTTTTCCTTTCACATCACTTTCTGTATCTGCCACATACAATTCTAAATTTTGTTCCTTTCAAACCTTTGTATGGGTATTCATTTAGATCCTTTCCTTGAGTATGAGATTTTATCTTACGTTTTTTGCTTTTTAATGATTTGGTCATCTACAGGTACCTTGATTTCTCTGTGTGAGCTCTTAAGTGCGCTGAGGCCACACTTAAAGAATGTCAACTACCTTTTCTTGTATAATGTACTTCAGGTATGGAGCAAAACACACAGAGAGAGCTGATGCTGTGAGCTGTAGAATGTTAGGGGAGACGGAGCCCATTTTCATGTGGACGCCTCTGCCGCTCTTCTTTTAGGGTCAGTTTTGTCACAGAGACGGGCCTATGGTTGTGTCTCCTGTTTTTCTAGAGCTCATGCAATTCTGTTCAAGCTGCTTTTCTTTCTGACATCAAATCTGGTTTAAGCTTGGTCATCCTGACCACAGTCAAATTGTATTGACTCATCTCTTCGGGACTCTGTACTTGTGACACCTACTACCAATAGGTGGGAAAATCTCGTAGCATTCTTTCTATCTTTCGATGTCTTTCTGTTGCTCTATTAAAATTCCTTCAAGTGTATGGACTTTCTCTATTTAACCAAATACCATCTTCCCAGTTTCTGTCTCTTTGATAATTCTATTTTTCCTATTTGTAATGGCCTTTTATCTGTATTTATTTTCTAGTAAGTGTTTGCGTGTTGTCTTTCAAAATTGCTTAGTGGATATAGAGCTTCATCATACAAAATTGTAGGAGTTCTTGAGACCATTGTAAATTTCTATCATTTTGTCTTGAGGTCATGTTTCATTTTTGTAGTTTTTGTGTTGTTTTGATTTTGTCTTCATTGTTCTTTCGTCAGGTGTTATATTTTTAAAATAAAAAAGTTGCTCAGTTGAATATATGTTTGTTTTGCTAAATGTAGCTTAAGGCAACAAAACCACAAGTATATACCTTTCTACCCTAATTAGGCAAATATGGAAGCATTCTTTGGAGATATGTGACTGACTGAAACCTTGGACAACAATAATAACATACTCTATAGCCAGGGAGGTTATACAGATTTTATTTAATCTTATGAAGAAAAATTGAAAATAGTTTAAATAAATAAAAGACATCTTTCTCTCATCTTTAAAAAAGAAAAAGTTCAAAAGACTAGTAGCAAAATTCTCAAGAATAGATTTTTAGGATATTCTATTAATTAGTTAAGACTATAAAATATATTAAGAAAAATGAAGCAGGGGTTGTTTATAAATCAAACAATTTCTTTTGTAAAATAAGCTAAGACTTTTTAAAAATGTGCTCTAAATACCAAAAAGAATATCAACAGGATAATTTTGTAAAAAGGATAGGTAGTAAGTATCTGTTGAATATTATATGAAATGTGTGTTAAAGGTGTCAAAAAAGTAAAGCTTAAAATTGAGATGAGGTTTTGGATAAGAATTCCTAAACTTTCAAAACCTGGTCTTAGAAATATGTTCAGAACATAATGATTCCAAATATATTTGGCAACCTAAAAAATACACATACAAATGTAAAATTTTTCAGGAATATAAAGATAAAATTAATGGATGAGAGGATATAAGACTCTTTTTCTTAAAAAATAATTTCTAATTATTTTGTTTCTCTTGACATATCTTTCTTTTGTTTTAATATTTTTTGATTTGCATTATTCACCTAAATTAGAATTTTTTGACCAACTATATTTATTACGATATTTTATATTCATCCCTTGGTGGACATTAACTCATATTTCTTTACATAATCACAATTCAAGTGCTCCATGTAAGTTACTCTTTTGTAAGCTAAAATCAGTGTTGAGAACTAGTATGATAATTTACAAAATGGGTGTCTTAACTCTCCTGGATTGTTCTTACTGTAACAGAATTTTAATGACCATCCATAGCATTGCCTTTTTCTTTCCAATGTCATTTTAAAAAATAATACAGTGAATGCTGAGGATTTTTAGAGCATGGGATCTGTATAGGGGCTACGATTATGGTTGAAACAGTGCTTTTGTTATATACCAAAATTCTATTACAAAGGAACACTCCTAATAGCACTCCAGGCAAAATAGAAGCATTTTGTTTTTCAGGATATTGGTGAAATAGCAATACGCAAAATCCTACATCACACTTTTGGTTGACTGTGCTGGTCATTACTTAGGGGCGCTCCAAGAAGATGCTATGACATTGTTCTTTGATCTGGCCAGAGTATGGCTGAGACAACCTCATGTGTAGACTTTTATCCACTCTTCCACAGCATTACAGATGTCCCACATAGGCAAACTAAAGTAAAGATCTGTTGACCTTGGCCCTTTGCTCATAAACGATGATATAAAGTTTCTTTTGGTGTCATCTTCTGCCAAACTCTTTTGCTAGAAACTTCAGGAAGTCAAAGATTTGAAGAAAACAAGTTAGACTTCATGCATGACAAGATTCTTTCTCTCTTGCCTGATTAAAATGAGAGAAAGAGAGAACCCTGAGGAGTATTTTTAATACATTTTCCCTTGACACTGCATAAATCTAGGAACATTTATATGCTAATCAAATCAAAATAGGACTTATTAGTGACTGGAGAGCCCCAACATGGCTGTTATTTTCCCATCAACATATGATAAGAGCTCTGACGCTGAATTAAGGAGCTGAATATTATATAAGCCCCCAAAGGTTATAATACATGACAGGTTTAAGCAATATTAAATCCTCAAAACCCTGACCCACCTATTACATATTTATTTAGTATTACAAATTGTAAATATTTAAAAATACACAAAGATACAATGTGGGTAAATTCTTAATGTTTAATGAAATTATTCATGATATACAAAGAGTCAAATAGCTCAACAAATACCATGAAGGTTAATGCATGCGAATGAATCTGAAGAGTCCAGCACTGAGAATAACACATTGTGTCCTCTTCAAGGATGATCATGAAATAGAATTAACATAACCTGATTTTCATGGTTAAGGATATCTCTGGGGATAAAAGGAAGCAACTTCTCCAGAAGCCCTGCTTGCAGGTAATCCAAGACTAAAGTCAAATCTGTGTTGAATACACTGCAACCCATTAATTCCTGGTAATGTTCTCATTTTCATGCCTTTTAAAGGTTGCATCCTAGTTCCTATTAAAAATCTACATATATAGTTTGTCTTTTCTTGACGCTTTATATTCTTCCCTTTTGAAGAGGTCAGTTGCTCGCTGAGATAATTATGATATGTGATTATAGTTGGGCAAATTAAAGAAAGTTCAAAAATGAGAGAAAAAAAGAGCTAAAAAAATGGGTCCAGTGTGGACATTTTCCTTTGATTTTCAGCATATCAAGTGTTCTTATTTTTAATGATCCCAGCTCATAATACAGCAAGTTTAAATTTACACTTCCCATTTTTAACGCTGCAGTGCCCACACGAGAAAATCCTCATCTGCAGTGGGTGAGCAGAAGAGTTTCCTTGGCAGATCAATTTGCATCTACATTCAAAATGCCATTTTCAACTTCCACCCTCAGTAGCAATAGCAGAATTGCTCTTGTGTTTATAAAGCTTTCAGGACCAAAACAGACAAAACAACATTAAATAAGATTTTAACCAATACCCTACATGAAGCCCAAAGTTTTATAACACAAAATTAAGATGCATTGAAAAATTGTCTATTAGTACAAGAATGTTAAAGCTGTTCTCAGGTACTTTAATTGCCAAGTTTGCAATGTTTTTAATATCTGTCTTTAAAATCTATCCATCTGTCTATGTTCTGACTCTGTGTTTGTGGTGTGTGTGTATAGAATCAGAATTCTTTTATGAAAAAAAGAAAACTACACTTTTATGTGAAATTCCCTTCTCTAGAATCAAAGCAATTACACTGAGTTTATGTGGGATTTTCATACTTTCTAAGAACACATTCCTTATACAGGTCCATATAATTCTTAATTTCCATGAATGTAGCTGTTTCTAAAAAGTCAGCATTAGCTCTCTTAAAAGAAATATTAATTATTCTTTCGCATAATTTTTCACTTAACTTATAAGAATATGTTTAAGTATTTACCAATAACGAGAGAGGAAGGACCTCATCTTCATTACATGGTTAAGATTCTGTGAATCTTTTCAAACACAGTTTTGCTCCTGCAAGGAAAAAGAGAGACTCAGGTTTGTGTAACATATTTGATAGGTTTGGAAAAATTATGTGTCATTTCTGGAACAAACAAGCTAGCATCATATCATTTGGATACCTTCTAATATTTATATTTTGGAGTTAGATTATTGAGTAGTTTCTTAAAATTTAATAATCATTCATTTATTAATTTTCATATTGGTGTAACCACAAAGATGCTCATTCCCTTGGATGGTTTCTTTGGCTCTCTGTCTTGTGTAAGAATGAATAAATAGACTCAACTAAATAAACACAGAATCTTAGGGTTTGATTGTAAATCCAAACAAATTGGAGTATGAATTTAAAAATGACAATTAATAATGGAAAAATAAAAGCTAATTCACCTCATCATTCAAAACCCTGGATATCTGATAAACAACATAGAGATAAACAGTTATAGAATTGTATTAACTAAATTACTAATAAACACAAGACCTGGCTTCTATGATGCAGGCAAAAACTGATAGATAATATTGAGTATTTCTACTAACCAATGGATTTTGGGAATTGATTATAGTGCTTGTTGACTCAGCAATAGGGACTGAGTACACCAATATCAACAGGAAAAGTTAGAGCAACCACAGAACACATTTTTTAAAGTTCCAAACTTTTCCCTAAATTCTGAGTATTTAGGCCAGAAAACTCTTGTGCAGCCAGATACATACTAAGAGAATATCAGCTATTGTGAAGAATAACCCTGTCTGTGCAATTGTGAACACTGTCTGCACTATTCCTTACAGACTTCCTCTTGGTATCCCACACTCGTGCTTTCACCACTAACTTATTGCCACATTTTACTGTAAAGGGTATTTCTGAACCTAGTAAAATTGGAGGTGTGGGGGAATCACTTAATATCTGTGTTATAGTTAACATAAAGTTTCTATTTAAGAGTTACTCAGCCGAGGATATGTTTTATATCACTTACTATTCAGAGCATAAAGCAGAATGAGATTAAATTTCAATCCTTCATAGGACTCATACATAAACACAGAGAAAAATGAAACCTTCCAATAGTGGCTGCAACAATTATTAGATAAACTTCTGGAAACTTATTCCAAAATTTGAATTTTTGCTAAATTTGCATCCTTATCTCCTACCATTGCAGCAAGTCCACTGCACACCACTTTGCAAGACCAATATCCATTTCCCCTGTGATTGTTAGTCATCGTTCACCTGATCCATAGATTAGCTTACCTAACTGGTTTTATAATTCAATGTCCATATGTAGTATTACTAGTTCTATGAAGATTTTCTATTCTTGATGAAAATAAATTCTTCCCTTTCTGTTGTCCCATAGTCATTTTGTTTTAACCACTAGTATGTCTGTTATAACATTTTATTGTAAAGTGTTTATTTATTATACTTTGGGATATGCTAAGCCAGCACTGAGGGTTGCTTTGATATGGTCATGCTTGTTGGACTTATACTTATTATATCATGAACCACTTAATTTTAGTTAAGAAGGTTTGCTGACTTTATTAAATTAAAAAGAGGGGGCATGTACCAAAAGTGCAGCAACCAGTCAGTCTCGCATACTTACAAACTCTTGAGGAAATGTCCGGTTGATTGCAAGATGGCTCAAATTCAATCTTATTCAATTGAATTGTGAGAGCTTTTATGGATAAATAACCATTCTGTAATAATTTTCAGCAAAAATCTGATGGGATTAAAATGTAAATCGGGGCATTCATCACATTTCTTGCTGCTGGTAGCAAGACACCCTGTGCCTCTAGATTTCTCAGAGTAATGGACATGCTCTCGTCTTTCTCTTCAATAATGAACAGCATAGTTTTGTTCTAAAGAACATTCTCAGCAGTTGAATATCGTTAAAAATAGAAATACTGATGGAAGTAATGAGCAGAAATAAACAATGAGCAATTTACACACCAAAAACAGTAACATAAGGTAGAAAATAATGGAAAATGAAAAAATATATAATGATGACTGCTTGACAGATTGCCATCATTTCACTCTCTGGGGTTTTCGTCACAACCTTCAGCAGGGAGATCACATTGAACATCTGGAGGACAACCAGTGCGGAACCTCAGAGAAGCTGAGCGTGCACTGTAGGAGCGGACTGAGCTCGGGGCTGTGGCTCGTCTCCTCCTCACACCTAAGAACATGAAATGAGCAGAGAGTGATATTTAATGATAACAGTGGCTTTCTAGGAAAATATTTGAGTCATAATGTGCAGTTCTTTCTCTGACACCAAAGTGTGGACTCCATTAGCTTACAAATGCTTCTCTTTTCATATTTTGGCCATATAACAATGGAAAACATAACTTCAGTGACAGCTTATCCTATGTGGATCACAGTAACTCTGAATGTAAGTACTACTGTGTAGCAATTATGATATTTCCACCTGCATTTTTTAAAACTGTTACATAAGAATGCACAAGGCAATAGGAAGCTCTGGGTTTCTTTCCCTCGTCACTGTGTAGGGACTTGAGTAGAGACTCAGTTCTGCCAAGCATATAAGATGCCACATCCTGTCTGCTGTTCTGAAATGAAAGTAACATAGTATTTGGTACAGCATGTTAAAATTGTAATGGCTAAAACTGTATTGTATTAATTAATTAATTAGCTTATTATTCCCTTTTGGTGTTCTACAATGGGTAAAACAGATATCCAATTTTCCTCAGTTTACTGTTTGCCCTGAGCTGTCTTTCTATAAGTGATCTCATTTGTACTCCAGGCTTTCCGAGGTTGATGTGTCTGATCCTACCCAACCACCAGGACCGGTCATCAGCTGTGTGATAGCAAATGTTTAATCCCTGGGGAAACCTGCATTACAGCACTTGCCATTTCCTAAGGGGAACTGCTGACGCTTTGGCTGAACTCAAGCTACCGACCTTACTTCCTAGTGGTAGAAGTGGTGCACACCATCTCTCTTCACCCGCTGCTAAGAGCGGGCTCTACAACACCACTGCCTAGCATTCAATATTTTAATTTAAATTTGTATTTGTATTGGTACACATCTGCAGGAAATAATGATTACATTCATCACGGGGATACATATATATATATATATATATATATGTATATGTATATATATATACACATACATACATATGTATCCATACATATATATGTAAAACATCATTCAGTAGGAGCTATTCCTCCTGAAAAATTGGAAATTAGCCCCTGAAATTGGAAAGCATTCTATTTTTTCCTTCATCTCAAAAACTAACACTAATCCCTTAAATTTTTACTAGTAAATATTGAAAACAATCCATGGAAATTGATGACAAAAGTAAATACATTCAATATTATAGGTATCACAATGGTAAGAGTTTTGAAGATAATAGGTGTGTCTGTACTTCATTCATACATAAACTAAAGGGGGGAAAAGCTGCTGAAATTCCTTTAGCCATGAGCTCTCCTGAGCCCTCTACAGGAGAAAGACATCGGCTTGTTTTGTACTAGCGTCTCTAGGTTGACCACTACAGCACCTCTATCTTCTTAATTAGAACAACCTGTCTCTCATGAGAAATCTATTTCCACTTTTGGTCTAGAAATTGTTTCCTGCGTGTAGTGAGCATCTGCAGATGAAGGTGGAAAGTGTAATCCTCATCAAAGCTGTGTCCTTCTTGCTGCTTCATAGTGCAGGTGGCCAAGAATTCAACACTTGACCAGGTGACTTTCCAGGTGATCAAGTACTGGAAGTTGAGAAACAAACAAACACGGACTTTCCTGTTTCTCTCTACTTTCATGTGAAACCCAGCATCATGGTGGCCTTGTGTGTCTGAAAAGTAAATCCTAATGCACAGCTCAGGAGTCTTCACTGCGAAAGCTTCAGGAGTCACAACCGTCTTGAGGGCCACCTCTCCTGTACCGGTGCAGGGGCAGGTCTCATGCCCATGTCATTCTCCTAATCTCATTCATTCTGCTTCCTACACACTCATTCCTCAGCACATTTAAACGGTGCTCTGATTCCTCACCTACCTAGGTGAACAAGGCGAACAAGGGTGTTTCCTATCTAGATAGCAAATATCCCCGGGGCAGACTTCCGGTATTCTGCCTTTGGTACCGTCTTTGACTTCAATCACAGACTAGTTTCCTGTAACCCTTGGAATTCTTTTGTTTCCTTCCCTTTGATTTTTTTGGTCCTATTTTTTTTTTTTTTTTGAAACTTGAAGAAATATCTTCTCATTAAACATGCTGTAAAGCCAATAATTAATGCTGATTCTAGCCATCATGTTCTCCCTAGTACGATATTGGCAGGCACCATCAAGTCTTTGGTCTCATCGCCTTATATTATTTTCTTCAGGCAACACACAGGAGATGGCAGTGCTTTATTTCTTACAGATATTGACTCTTTGGTAAACCCCCACTATGCTTAGTTTTTCCTATCTCTTCGGAGTAGACCTGATGTATAAAACATATATCCAATGAGTAGCAAGGACTTTCACTGTCTGATCTTGGAGTCCTTTTCCCTTCCAACCTTTGGAAATTCAGCGCTTCCCATCATGTCTTCCCCTCAGAGGGTGCAAAGTACCAGTGTATTAGGCATATAATAAAAACCTGTACTAGTCTACATTTCCCTCCTGGGGAGCAATGGGAGATTTGCTTTATGCAAGTGGAATTTTATATTAAGGACTAATTGGCAAATATATTACCCAAATGGTAATGTTAATTCAGACTCTAGATAAGGGAACAAAGGAGTGTCACACCTCTCCTGCCCCTCAAGGACTGAATGACTGTAGGTTTTACTGAGGTAATTCTGCTCATGTGCAACCTTCAGACTCACTGGAAAAGAAAAGCAATTGGCGATAAGTTGGTACTCAGCTATATCGAGAACACAAAATATCCTGCCCTCTTTGTGGTTCTCAGATAAAACTAACAACCTTGGTGTAGGGCATTAAAAATCATAACATGTATAACTATAATAGAAGAGTATTACCTATCTCATGTAGTTTATCCCGTTACCAGTGAAATACATGAAAGGTTGAATTTCATTACAACAGCAAAACACAAAAACTTGATAGAACCATTGATTTTTCTAACTTCCTGTGTATCTTCTTCCTGACATGCATATGACAAAGACCTATCATCCTACTTCCTAGTATTGATCTTTTATTTTGATCTCTACGTATAAGTTGTGTTTCTCATATTTCTTATGCAGTACTTCAACTTGTGTGTCTGATTCCTTTCGCTTAGTATTATGGTCTCAAGGCACATACACTTTTCTACAAATGACTCAAATTTATCTTTCCTTTTGGCAGAGTAATTGTTCACCGTGTTAAATACCATATTTTCTTCTTGCATTCTTTGATGGATTTATAGGCTACTTCCAAGGTTTAGCTCTTATGAATTGTACCCCTGTAAACATGGCTCTTGTACTGACTTAATTATTCTCTTTTAAGAAATATTGTACAAACATTTGACTTTATCTTTGAGTCAATTCTATTCTTTTAGTGCTAGTAATATCCACATATCCACCTATATGCATCAACTACCATGGTCAAAGAGACAATCAAATTTGATAAGATTTCAGAGATGTATGGAGAACTTAAAATTCTGGGGGAAATGCTTCTCCAACAGAGATAGTGAAAACCAAGGATGTAGGAGAAAAGCAGTAGGGTTGTTTGCTCTCCTCCATAGTCACAAAAATAAATGCCTGGTATCCTCCATTTTTAAAATGTTCACCCTCCGAACAATTAAAGAAAGATGACTTAAATTTCTAGTAAAAATATTATGTTGCAAACTCATGGTCTTCAGAGAAAAAGATTAATGACCAAGAAGCGTCAGGATGTGAAGGAAAAAGATCTCTTCACACGGTGGAATCATGCTGATTTATAAATTGAGGATACTAGCAAGGAAGCAATTCCTACCTAACACTTTCACGTAGGAGATTTTCAATATTTTCTGATCGATAGATATAGCACAGATCTATTCCTCTCAGAAGAATGCCATGTGGTTATCTCAAAATTGCATGTTATTTATATGTACTTGGGAAGATGATGAGGACATAAACTAGATCCCTTATATGGCAATAGCAAACACACAAAAATATTTTCCATGTGTGCATATGTGTGGCACTCAGGGTCTTAGTGACACTTGCAGAATGTTAAATCTGGGGAAACTTAGGAGTACTCAAAGGAGTAATGCGAGAATCGCAGGTGCAACACACCTACTGTGCAGGATCTTGGGAGTTCTGCAGAGACAATGCACAATGTGAGCAAACAGAGTGGATGACTACGACATGGGACACTAAGAAGGTTTTCTTTTCCAATTACTCATTACTTGCTATGTTGGATTCCACTGACTTTTGTCAGTACTTTATAGCAATAAAAATAAAGCAAGAGAATCTATATTTTTCTAGTTTCTTTACCATAAACCAAGTTGCCTTTCACAAGTAGAATTACAATTCATTTTAGTTTCAAAAATGGAATGTTAACTTGGAAATTAACTAAGCGACTTCTCTTTTCATTTGCTCTACAGAATAGAAAGACAAAGACTGTGGTGTTGGAGAGTTTGGATAGACTATTGTTTTCTTAAGAACCTATTCCGATCAAAGCACATTTACTGTCTTAGACTTACTTTCCTCATTGAATTTGAACCCATCAAGAGTGTATTACTATCCAAAGTATATTGCTCAGTACTTCCTTCAAATATACCTAGATTTTGCAGCAAAATAAGATCCCAGTGCCCAACAAAATGAGCCTGAGTGCTGGCCGGATAGATTTCAGGACTTTTCTGCAACCCTGGGAGAAGTTAGATTTCAATATGTGCTTCTTCCTAAACATCTGCTTCTTATCTACCAGTACAAAGCTTATGTTTTAACGACTCAGTGTTTTTAATAAACATGGTTAAATTTAGAGTTTGCCTTTTTTCTTCTATTTTGTAAATCCTCCACAGCATATTCTTATAAATAAAATAATATTGGAAGTTATAAATGTTCATCCTTTAAATTCTCAGGTATAATACATTTAGAACTGTCCAAGGATATAGATCCAATCCACTGTCATTTTTCATGAATTTCAAAGGCCTCCAGCTTGTTTACTAGTAGATTTTGTACAATCTTTACTCCTAGATGATTTGTTATCATCTGCCCAAGGAAAGAGATTCTTCCAGGCAAGAATAATTTCTTCTTTCTACAACCAAAGGCATTTTGATGGCAAGATAGCTTATGATACCTTTCCTTCTTGAAAATTCAGTGTGGTTTTCTTCTTCATTTTGAATTTATTCTCCACTCAGAGTTACACTTGCTTTGAATTAGACACTCCACCAAGGACTGATGGCATCTTTTCTGTGCAGACAATCAGACTTTCAGGAATAGATAAGACCAACATAGCAAAGCAATTTCAACTTCATTATACTAATGTCTTTTATCTAAAATAAGCATTTTGAAACTTCTAAGTCATTGTGATAATGTTTATATTGCATATATGTTACAGACATGGATAACTGTGATGAAATCTGTGCTGATTTCAGTGGCTCATTTATTTCTCTTGCATCTGAGTGGTAGATTTGTGTTGTCTCTGAGGAGACCTGGCCACTTCTAAGAGCTACATTCTTGCTCTTCCTGTTAGTTATCTTGGAAAGAGGAGAATCATTCTTTTCTCTGCCTCGTAAAACTATGAAGATTATTTACATGTGAGAGATTGGGAGAGAGTGGGGGAAAGAAAGGGAGAGAAAAAGGAAAAAGGAAAGGAAGAGGAGAAGGAGAAGGAGAAGGAGGAAGAGGAGGAGAAGGAGAGAAAAAAATGAACTGCTCCAGGTTATTCCCCTCATGCGCCAACACCAACCTGGCGCCCCCTCTACAAGCGCAAGCGCACTGATGAATCTTCTGCTGCATGATCTTCACACCCTCACAACATAGGTAACCTTGTTAGGTCTAGACCATACCACTATTTTTATTTTGATAAACTATTTTCTGGCAGAGATCAAAAATGAGAAACAGTCTATGTCACAATCATAACCTGAGTTCTTTGTGTACTCCTATATTCTCCTTAATCACCTAACACCTCTATCTTTACTCCTTTCATAGTTGGTGGCAGTCAGCTAAAAAAATGCCATCTGGAACTCCACATTCTGAAAAATCTGCCTTGTGCAATCCACAAACGCATCAGGTACCAGCTCTGATCTCCACACTGCCACAGAAAATAGAGTTCACAAAGGCTATTTTATGAGATGGGCTCCTTTTCCTCTGATCTCAATCCCACAGAAGTTGAATTCGTGTTGCAGTAGTGCTTTACTTCCAGGAACCGATTCTTTTGTCTATGGCTAAGAAGCAACTGTTGATGACAATAGCTATGTCTATCAGCCAAAAGTTGATGACTTACAATAGCAGTGGTTGTGTCTTTTTCCTGTCAATCCGTGGTTCGGGAACTTGGCACACACTCAGCTGACATCGGCTGAGAGCAAGGTTGTTCCATTGGTTGTGTACTCAGAGGCTTCAATCCTGCTTGGCATCGAGATGAGGAGGGATGGAATAACAGGATTCACCGGGTGCCCTTTGCGTGTAGTTTTAGAGTACCACCAAATATTCTCACAGCAGAAGAGTTTAACTTCTTATGTGTTAGCTCACTACTCCAAAATTGTGCAGTAACACAGAAAGTAGGAAAATATGTTACTCAAGGAGTGCATAACCATTCTGCTGTGTTTTATTGGTCAAGCAGTCAAGAAGACCATCCTGATTCCAGAGAGAGGAAAAAGTCTTTCATCTCTCCAAAAGAAAAACATTTTAAAAATCTTTCCCCCAGTAAGTGTTCAAATAGCATTATAGCTTCAGGATAGATGGTTCAGACTGAACTGATTTAGTTTGTATGATCAGCCATGAATCTATACTCAGTGATAGCTGTTTGAATTCAAGTTGGAAATAATTTTGAAACAGAATTTACAATGGTCCATTTGAATTGTTGAAGCATTTTCTGATTTTTTTGAAGTTGACTGATCTTTGAGAGGATAGAATAAGAAAGCATAACTCAGGCCAGGGATATAGCTCAGGAACATAAGTGCCTGCCTGGTAAGCGCAAGGCCCTGAGTTTGATTCCCCCCTACCAAGAAATAAATAAATAAATAAAGATTTAAAAGAAGAAAGTGCAGCTCTTAAGTTGTAACATTTGGAAATTGGTACACTATTCAATTCGTGGGCCTTGGCCAAACAGTTATCCTTAATGTGCATGTTGGTTTTTGTCACTTTCTCTTCTGCTGCCATTAACTATGAGAAAACTTTTTAATCTTTTTGTGGTGAGGGCCATGTTCATTACTCTGATCATTTCAAGTTTTTACACTTTCACCTATTATTTTCTGCTAAGAGTGACAAAGTTTATATGTTATGCTTTACAAGCTGACATCTTTCTCTTCCAGACAATTTTGATCTAAAATCTTTTGTCTTCAAATCATCAAGCCTGCTGGTTTTTCTCTTAATTGACTTTCTTGATTTATCCATATTTTTGTGAAAAGATGGCAGGATAAATTTTTTAATTTCCACAAACTCTTACAGATTTGCATTTACACTATACCTTACAAGGATATATTTTCTCACGTCTAATATTTTTAACAAGACTCTAGTAACGTTTACCTTCTTTGCTCTCTCATATCTGAACATGATAACCATATAGCCAAGAAAAAATTAGATGGAAGACATGTTTCCTTGTTAAACGAAAAGTTTGTTTGACTAAAGCTTTATTTTCAGATGTTACTGCTTTGTTTTTTGTCTTGAGCCTTAGTTTATCAAATCTAAAAACTACATGGAGTGCTTGACGCCTCTATAATCTGGAAATATATTTAGAATGTGTAAAAGCCTCTAAGAAAAATAAAACTATGACCTTTTCTGATCTCTGTCCTATTTGTAGAATAAAAGCAAAGAACAGACATAGAAATCCCGAAACACTGTCAGAAAGCTTCTGAATGAAATGACAACTCAAAAATTTTTCTAGAGACCAGGAAAAGTCCATTCATGTTACCTCTTTATTTAAGTAATCCATGAATCACACACTGCAACCAGTAAAAAGCTGTCAAAGAAATAGAATGAGCTGTTTTATGATTTTACCCAGGCTGTGAGATTAGGACTATATGAGTAAAAAAATTTAGACTGACCGTAGATGATCAACAACAGACAATAACTAAAGATGATAACAATAATTAAAGATGATTGTCAGGGAAGGAAAGAAGGAAGAATGGGCAGAAGGAAGGATGTAAGGAAGGTAGGAAGGAAGGAAGGAAGGAAGGAAGGAAGGAAGGAAGGATGGGAGGGAGGGGGCCACAGTTCCATCAGGCTTATTTATCTTTTTGCTTTAATAACACACACACAGTACAATTCAAGTGAAGAAAAAAGAATGATTTAATATTTGCCATCATCATTAGAAATTCATAAGTCATGAAAAATACTCACTGTTCAATAACTGGAATCTTTTGTTGTCAGAAACTAAGAAACATTTGTTGGACATTTGCTGAATGCCCAAACTTGTGTCAAGCATGTTTATTTGTTTTGTCACAATTGCAAAGCTTGTGACCTGAAAATATAAGGCATAAAGTACAGGTCATAAATGACAAAAGTTATAAGGATTCAAAAGTTGTACTAGAAGAACACATACTTTTATAATACAGACTTTTTGTAAGAAAGAAACTGAACAATGTGTTCATTCTATAAAATATCCAGCTGAAGAAAATAATACAATCTTGGACTCCAATCAAGAACCCTGCTGGAGATCAAAGAGTATTTCTTATTTTTTGAAGGGACACCAAGGCCAAGAGGGGTGATGAGTTTGTTTCAGTGCATGGATCTGAATGGTTCACAATAGGCCCAAGCCCAGAGTCCTCCCAACAGTCTAGGTTCTTCAGGTCATGCTACATAGATTTTCTTTCTTCTGATATCTAAAAAGACTTCCTTATTTCTCAGGTTACCTAGCATCGCAGTGGTAGTTGGAAGAAGCCTTTGTAATCCATGTCGTGCTCTTATGATGGGAATAGTTGCAAATACACCTGCCCTTGCCAGAGTGAAAATTTGGCTTAGCTTTTATTTCTACCTACAAACGTTACTCTCATGCATAGGCCTCTTGTCCTCACTCATTATATAATGTATGCAAATTCAGTCTCAGTTTTAAAAGTACTTAAGAATCAATAGCAAGAAAATTTTTATATATTGCATTAAAGAACATCAGGGCTTGCCAAACTGTGGCCTTCAAACCAATTTGGCTGCTTTCCTATAGCCCACAGCTAAGAATAATATTTATGCTTTAGATAGCTGAAAAAAGAAAAAGAAGACCATGTCATGACATTCGATAATCATGTGAAGTCCACATTTTGATGTCCATGTATGAAGTTTATGGACAAAGCCGTGCACATGTGTTTACCTGCAGCCTGTGGGTCTCTCTGTGTTACTGCAACAAAGCTGAGTGTTTGGAATCAAGGCCAGGTGGCACATAAAGCTTCACTTGCAAACTTATATTCTGGCCCTTTTGTGTGGTGAAGCTTGTAATACATATAGCAGTGGGTCTCTCACATTAAATATTTTCTTGGGCTCATTTGCATTGTTAGCCTAGGGTAGTAGAAGATCTTGATGGATGCTTCATTGGACTTGAGGGTATTTTCACCCACAGAACTAATCCTTTCACCTGTGGGCAGCTTCTGCCAATAGTGACCAGAGAATCAATGTATTTACCAAACAGGAGAAAAAGATGAAAAATGGGTCTGGCATACGGCGAAGACAGCTGTAATGCTTCTGTTTGACTTTACACTGACCAGAAGTATGTGATTAATGAGGTTTATAGATTCAAGAGAATGAGACACTGTCAATATTTTTATAATAAATTCTGCAGAAACATTGATGTTACTGAAAAATATTTATTTTTTTATAGTCCTTTATCACCTGTTTGCAAAACATTGCTGTAGAACACATTAAAACTTCCCTGTGTGTAGCTAAATACTTTTATTCAGTGTCATATAGAGAACAGCTTTGTCACAGTTCAAAAGTAACCGTTTCCATTTCCATGGGCCATTTTCCTCCTCCATTTACTCCTGATTGATGAACCATTGTTACGGCTTGTGTCCTAATGCCCCCCAAGCCTCAGGCAGCCATAGAGGTGGCTTTCAGAGGTGGCTGGATCTAGAGTGTGTGATGCTGGGATCAAGGGTGTGTGATTACTAAATCAGTCCACTGATTGTTTTCCTATAGTTTTTCTGGCTGTAATTAAAGGTGTGAATGCTACATTGGCCCTAGGTAGTCTTATAAGCAACCCAAAGCAGCCTCATGTGTTCTCACCTGCCTGCTTGCTCTCTGTTATTTCTCTCCTGTGATGCCCCTCTGCTGCATTACCCTCCTTTGGAGAGAGCTAACTATAGACTGAAACCACCACAAACTCTGAGCTGAAGCAAACCTTTCCTCCTTTAACTCTGGGTGTCAGGTGTTTGTTTTAGCAACAAGAAGAGTCATCAAGACAACCATCGACAAGTAGAATTTTCTGTACTTCTTTTGCTAGAGGGCTGGGACCCTAACCCTGGCTTTCTATCAGGATATCACATCCAGATAACAAATGGGCACCAAATTCATTTGGAATTTTCAGTTGACATGATGCCATAAACGTTTGCAGGGACAGTGTGCTAACACATCTCCTTGGGAAAGCAGCATATGAGGAACTGAGATAATGTCAGGGTGATATTCCTAAAGATAAAAAGTTAGTAGAATGAGTTAGTATAATTTTTCACCTAGAGGAAGAAAATTAAGGTATTCCAGACTTTGAACAAATTTAAAAACAGGAAATTCAGCCTACTTTTTCCAAAATGAAGCAGTTTAGTTTCTTATCATTACACTATGGAGCTAGTGACTGCTAGAAAAAATCACCTCATGATATTTCTGTTTTATTCATCACAAACCAGGTGGTGTGCCTCATCCTGCTACACTATTTTAGGTCACCATCCATGAATTGACTTGACAATTATTTTATCAAGTTATTTACATTTTTCTATTTTTAGTATATCCAACAAAATCTCTCCACTATATTTGTAAACAATTCAAAATTAGAAAAACTGAAACAAATGGAAAACCAGAGGCTACTGTCCAAATGAGTTTCTGGGAACAGGTGGGGGAGTGAGTAAATATGACCTTTAGTTTCAAGTTTTATGATAAAGAAAACTGAAATACAATTCAAATACAAAGTGTGGCACAAGGATCTTCTACATAGTTCAACCATGTAGTTAGGAAAAGCATAGCAAAAGGTACAGAAAAGACAGGCTTGAAGGTGTGTAAATATGGAGCCAAGAATGCAGATTCTTTCCCTTTATCTCCAGTTTAGGCTTGACCATTTCTAATTAACAAATTTTGTTGTGATTAAAGTATACACTGAATTCTACAGTAGTTCTCAAACACTTCATTGTTATTACTTTTATCATTATCACTGTTGTTATGGTAGCAACGACCAGCCTCCTCCCTGTCGCAAGATTCCCCACCCTCCACACTGCTCAGGAGCAATGGTATTTGAGCATGTATGCAAGAAATACTTTTCAATTGTGCAGAAGAAAACAGATCTACACAAGATTATCTCTGTTTCTTTGATCTGGAGAACTATTTTCAAAGAATTCAAAATACTAAGTAGAGCTATGTTCCTCAAAATTAATATAGCAAACATGAGAGTTGTTATTTGGTGAACTGGTAGAGTGATTCAGAAATGCAACTGTACCCATAAGGCTTCAGGTAATAATGGTGAAGCAGAGGTTTTTAATGGTTTCATCTCTACCATTTCTCTGAGTTTACTGTGACAGACATATGACTTGAAAGCTGCTGCTCTCCTCTAATTATACTAAAATTGATTCCACATCTGACTCTCATTTCTGAAGTGCACAAACTGGGAGAGATACCAGCAGAATGGGCATGCTTTTAGGTTCCTTTGATCATGTTATTCTTATTATTTTTCTTTATTTTTATTAGTATATGTTTGGAGTAACATAATATTTACATTCCTTAAATTACATTTTTCAGAACTATTTCTGGCCACAAATACATATCAATGACCCAAATCCATTCATGTCAAGTGTTCAAGGGATGGTAATATTTTTTTAATTACGGGAAACTATTTTGCTCACCCCTCCCCTTTTCATTCCTCTGTCTGCTCTACTGAGTAACGCCCTCTTCTCCCCGTTCCCGAAGCTGCCTGCTATACACATTAGCACAAGGAAGGTGCTGCCTAAAAGGGGTCATGATCCGCTCACTTTATGACATTTTGAATTTCAGGTTGAAACACTTTATATTTTTACTTACAGAAGAATGTAAATATATGAACTATTGACTAGAAAAAGAAAGGTCATGATCTCAAACTACACTGAGTGCTTATATAATGTGTCTATTTGAACATATACAGTAAATGGACACATGTTTTCACTAACTTCTGAGAACAAAGCACATTCTCTGAATTCAACATCCCCTCCTCCACATACACACAGTTCCAGCAAACCACCCCTTGTGTGCTGTGCAGTGCAGTCACTTCGGTGAGCTGAGATCAAACTAATGAAAGCCTCAGAAGGAACCGTGGCAGAGAGGTAATGTGAAACCATCAAGCCACAGGGATGAAGAGAGGCAGAGATAGGACCCGGACAAGGTTCTGTCTGATACTGAACACGGATTTCTTCCACTTAAGAAAAATGTAAAAAATTGGATACAACAGTCATCTTTTCATTTCTTGTTGAGCTACTCATGTCTGAGTTCTAACAGAAATTTCATTTCTTCCTGCCTAATGTCTACGTAATTGTCTAGCTTTTTGTGGTTTTAGTTTAGTTTCGCTGTGTTTTTTTGTGTTGTTTTTGGTTTTGGTACTAGGTGTTAAACTTAGTATGCTGTACCACTGAGGTATACCTCAGCCTTTCTTTCCTTCCTTCTTCCCTCCCTCCCTCCCTCCTTCCATTCCTTCCTTCCTTCCTTCTTTCCTTTCCTTTTTTTTGAGACAGGGTCTTACTAAGTTGTATAGGCTTTTTGCTAGTAAGTTCATTATAATGGTATGCTGACTGAATGTTATACATAAAGTATATGAGTTTAGTTTTGTACTTAGGGAAACATCTATTTTTCCAAATATATATTTGTTACAAATTAAATATATTTCATGTGCTAAATTTTAGTAGCATATTAATTTCAAAATAAAAAATATGGTATTACATAAAATCAGTTAACATGTAGCAAGTTTCTTTGGGAGTGACTTCAATGATTCTTAAATCCAAGTATTCTTGACCTGTATTACCATCTCCCCTCAAATGTGGGCTAGATGTGATATCATCCTTCTAACCAACAGAGTACTACAAAAGTAATTTCATGTCATGCTTGTGACTCACATATATATGAATGTAAATTCTGTTTTGCTGGGAGACTTTTTTCTCTTGTTGATTTTGTTGAAACAACAGTCATGCCACTCTGGTTAAAAGAAAAATGGTGGAACCTCTGTTAAACAGGCAACAAGGCACTGAAGTTCTCTGTAGTGAATTCATAAGGAAATGAAATTTCCCCAAAATCATGTGAATAAGCCTGCAGGTAGATGCTTCTGCAATTGACCCATCAGATGATACCCCAACCCCTGATTATAGCCCAAAGAGACCAGGCAGCATAGGACCCAGGAGACACTCTCCAGCAC
Source organism: Dinomys branickii (assembly GCA_004027595.1). Lineage (NCBI taxonomy): Eukaryota > Metazoa > Chordata > Mammalia > Rodentia > Dinomyidae > Dinomys > Dinomys branickii. The sequence goes on along the minus strand of PVLD010005982.1, from coordinate 55,732 downwards.
CTCACCATGTGTAACTGAGATGAGATGTGTGTGCCATTTACTTCAAACCCACTAAGCAGAGAAGTGTTTTATACATTAAGTAACTTTATTTCATACCCAAGGTATGATTGAAATGAAGACTTTAAACTGATATTATTTCATTACACCTCCCTCGAAATATTTCCACTCAATTCTGACACACTCATTCCACTATTCTGGTGACTTTCTGAAGCAGATCTGAAGTCCTCTTTTATGTTTTACAAGTTGTGATGTAGGAACAAAAATTAAATGCTGCTACTAAGTGCGGTGTGACAAAGCAGCAGGTTCATAAAAGATTACAGCGTGACCTTGCCCACTGTACTCACTAGGTCTGGCTCAATGCAGCTTCTTCCCCAAAATCAAAATTACCACAAAAGCTGAGCATTTGAATCACTTCTGGACACTTAGGCTGTCGTGCTTGTACAGGTAAAGAAATTCGTGAACAATGACTATCAGAACTCCTTCAAGAAAATGCCAAGAACACGAGATAATTGTGTTCAGCGTGAGGGAAAGTACTGAGGTGGTTTATAGCAATGTGTCTCTTATGGTGATATTTTTTTTAAAAGAACGAATGTTCCCATATTTTCCCATCATACCTTGTATATGTAAAGATTTCTTTTTCCATACAATCATTAAATATCTGTTGCATACCGATTTTATTTATTGGTCCCCAAGTTGGTTACTTTTCTAGTTGCTGAGACAAAATACCTGACACTCAGAACTAAGGAAGGAAAGGTTTGGTTAGCTCACAGCTTGTGGAGATTTCGGGGTGGCACAGGGCTGGCGGGGGCGACAGTTCATGGAGGCGGAATACAGCAAAAGCAGGAAGAGCAAAAAGGGAGCTGCGGTAGGAAGCAGCCTCTTTCTCTCCCTTACACTGTACACAAACTACCTCTCCCAGAGCAGGCGCAACCCTCCCACCCGTAACCCCGGCACTGGAATCAATCAGAAGCTCCAGAAGCCCGCCCCATGACCACATGGGGCTTTGGGGGAAAGTGAAGATGCAAACCATAAGCAAGATCAAGCAGTGACAAACATCTAAGACTAAAACTGAGAAAACTTCCTACCTGTTGTATATCATTTCATAGTTACAGTGATGCTGTGAAGGAGACTGAGGGGTGGGGGCAATGTTTCAGTTATTGCCATTTGTTAGCATACAATACCAAAAAAGAGTATGAATAAAGTGTGGAGAAGAAAATTAACTTGTATCCACTGGAGTGAAGGTCAAATCTGTGTCTCCATAGCACAGAAATAGTTGCTTCCTGCAGAAACGTGTTTAAAAAATAAAAGAGAAACAAACCTGCATAGTTTGTCCTGCTCTTAAATGGAAAAAGAACCTTGAAAATGTATTAAAAATTATGTGTCTATGCGTGTGTTAGCTCATGTACAAGTAGCAGAGCATCAATGTCATTTTATTTGAGAATATTCGTTTCTACCAGTGAAAAGCATGAAGCTGTTACTTTCCTGGGATCTGCAAGGATTGAAGCCTTATGATCTGTTAGGTAGGTTGGATTTGAGATCCCCAGAAATAATTTGTTGCACTGAGGATAACTCACCATTGTTGATTGTTGGAATATTTCCTGCTTATTGGATGACTCTATAAATCCAAGGAGAAGCCAGAAGTCTTTAAAATTTCCCTCAGCACTTGCTTTCTTCAGGACTTCTTGTACCACTGAGCAAATACTTAACAGAAAGAAAAATAACAACAATTTGTCCCAACTCATAAAAAAACTCAGTGTTACCGAGTTAGTGTAGCTTTACAGAAACTAAATACCCTGGATTAATAACAGATGCATTTGTATATGTACATGTATTTTCAGGTACTTTGCCAACTAAAGAGCATGGCTTTAGTTTAGACATTAACGAGAAGCATCAAGTTTAAAATGTGAAGAAATATCACATGTAGCGATTAACATACATGCAAGTGTGTATGTACATGTGTAAGTATGTGTATCATGTTTGCTTTTAAACAATAACACATTAATACAGACATTATCTCCGGGGTTACCTCTGAAAAGAAGTTAAAAAGCTCCCCAGAACTCTCTTTGGCTGCTTAGCTAAATAATAAGTCAGTACCTGACCACTCCGGGAGCTAAGCGTGATGAGAAACATCCCCAGATAAGCCTGTGCCTTCTGAGGCAACTTCTCACTATGGAAGGAAAGCAGAGAGAAGGAGACAACATACCTGGAAGTCGGATGGCACTGTTTACTGCTTTCTACAGCTCATAATTTGTGCATTTTTCATCCCTTAAAGTTTGTTTTACAAAGACTATTCCTCCATCATATACTTTCCTATATTGAACTCTGATAACTCTTTGGTGATGCGGTTTCTGCACTGTGCTGCAGGAGCCATGATTGCTGTCAAAGAATTGCTCAAGCTACACTAGTGCAAGCACCCTTTCTATTTCTGATGAGAAGCTCATCACACCATAGCCCTGGCATTCACACCATACACTAAGGTCCAGTGGTAAAATGGCAATCCAGAATCCACTGCACCTAGCAGGTTTCTGTACTCATTTTAATGAGAGTTATTTCTACTTTCCTCATAATCCATGTGTTAAGACAAGGTGAAGTTCACATATTTGGACCAATAGCTCCATGATTCTGACAATTCCAAGACTGAATTTCCCACAAAGTTTGCCTAAAGAGTAGTAGGTTGGCAGAAAAACATTTTTCTGGTTATTCTAGTAATATTGTAATAAAATAGCTACATAAAGGAAGACAAAGATAATTTTGTCAATTATGGTAACAAGATTATCAATAAACTTGACTTTACAAAGGCGTAGTTTTTGTAGATTGCAGCATACTTTTTAAAGCACTTTTGTAGTGTTTGTTATGTTTTTTTTTTTTTTAACTATCTGGTGCCACAGGATGATGCATATTATCTCTGATACAATGTAAATATATTTTAGCCCTATAATGAAGAAATCAGGGGTCTTTTTCTTATTTTAAAAATTAAATATCTGACAAAACAACAATGAAGACAAAATCAAAACACAAACACAACAGAATGATACATGCCCTCAAAACAAAATGAGAGGAATTTACAAGGGTTGCTACACTATATACTGTTATCTTCAACCACCAGATATAAGAACGTAAGATTGATCAAACCATCAAAGATTGTAACAATAAAAAATTTGGAAATGATGCAGAGCTTCACCATACAAAGTGGTAGGAGTTCAACAATGGTTCTTATACTTCATATTGTTGTTTTCAGATCAGTCATTCTGATTGCCAGTTTCAAGTGTGCAAAATTAGTCAAGAAAAATACAATTTTAAGCATTGACTGTTCCTACCAATAAACCACAGACATCGGCAATGTACCTATTCCAGCTATCCTTGTGTATGCATATAAATTTTGTTTTTCATTTAAAAGAAGCCAAAATAACAAAAACAAATACATAAACAAAATAGCTTAGATTAAAACGATACAGAATTTCAAAACATGGTGATAGGATATTAACAATGGTTGTTATACTACATAAAGTCATCTTCAAAATGGTTGCACATCTAGAAGAAATTCAATTTTTGTGTTAAATAAATTTATACTAAAAGGAAGACTCAGATGAATGTTTTTCCCACTGTGGAGTGACTTTTACTCTCTTTGGCAGTAGAGTTCATTTCTATTTTTGATGCAGCTCAAATACAAAGTATCTATTTGTACACTGAAATTTTAAAAAGTCTGAACCCCTGAATGTGAAGGCAGCAGTGGCAAAAATTGCAGTCCAGCGATTCCATCTCCTGTCTGGCTTCTCCCTCTCACCCATCCTGGGAGCACAGGAAAGACATCTCCTATTGGACTGCTTTAATATTATCTTGCAGCTGACCATTTTTTGCAGTTTCAAGAAGACATACAAAACACTACCATGAATAAATTCAGTGTGATTTATAGCCCAGAATTTTATTGCTGCTCTATAGAATGGTCCATAGATTTTTCTCATCTTGACCTGAATACAAAGATCAGAGATGCACCCTAAGTAGTGCAGTGCCCTTTAGAACCTGACGATAGAAGTATAATCCAAATTTGAAAGTGTCCTCTTTGTAAATTGCAGTGATTTTTGCTTAATGAGTGTCATGTGCTTACTCCTCCTGTGTGGAATACAGCTTCTCTTTAATGTCTTGAACTTAAATTGTTTGAGTTTCAAGAAAGCCTAGGCTCATTATTGAGTCTTCCAGGATTCACTGGTCAAGGTTATATTCCCTCAAGCCTGTCCCTTCACCATTTCCGAAGCGGTGGTTGTATTCCCCTCTCGGCCTTCATTTTCCAGTCTAAGAGTTCCTAACTCCTCACTCCGTCCCTCTGAGGACATGCTCCACACATAAATCAGGCTTCCGAGGAAGCTGAAAGCGGTAATTATTATTTGCATTTTGGGCATTTAAAAACTCAAAGCGCAGAGGTGAGGATAGTTAATTCTAGCTACGTCATCAGATTATAGATTTCCCCGGGGGATGCAGCTCCTGCTGTTTGTTTTATCTACATCTATCCTCCTTGAAATTCCTGTGATAAAACCACACCAATAACTCTCCCTCTGGAGCTTGGAATAAGAAATACTTCAGGACCATCAATTTACTAATCTTAATTCTAGTTACTAGATCTGTCTTTAGAAAGAAAAATTTGCTTGGACTATTATCTAGGGGATTATTGTGCCATGAGTAGGTGTCTGTTTATATCATTAAAATAAGAAATTCACTTTTCTGGTAAAAGTGAGTGTGCCCCATGTGTTTCCTCTGCACCGTCTGTACCCACCCTATGTGTCTTGAGGGGTGGTGGATACAAACTATGTATACTGGAAAATTCATCTTCAGACAGGCTTTCCAAAACCCAGCTTCAAACTGAATGGTTTAGCTAGTACCAAAGTACAAAGCACAGGTTCTTTACAAGGTCTTTTTCAGAGTTTAAACCAAATTTAAATCTTTTTATTCCCTTCTTCTTTGGCCTCAAAGTTACATTTTAATTACAGTGCAATAATTTGAGGAACATTGGTAATAGGGAAAACTTTTAGACCTTTTGTTCTTTAGTGCAGTCAAGGGAAACCTCATTAGAGAGGATTTTCTTAGCAGGGCTCCGAGGTTACTGAGCTGTGAGTGATATTACGTAGGAGTAATCCCTCCAGGCAGTAACAGGTTGTGTTATATACATTCCTTAATCTCAGTAGGAAAAGAGGTGATGGGAGAGAGCGAAGAGGAAACCAATTTAGGGGGCTCAGGGTTAGTCCGAAAATCTCATTCTTGGTATAAATCATAATTGAAAACTACACATTTAAAGCAGAGACGTGAAAGACTGAGTGGGTAAGAACCTTGCTCCATAAATGGATTGCAGTGTCAAAGTGCTCACCTGAGTGCCCTTCGTTCTGGATTGACTGAGGTTTCTCAGTATTTGGCTTCACCAGGGTCTCATTTTCTTTTTCTCTCATGAAAAAGAATGGCAGCATTGTGTGGAGCCACACATCGCAGATTAATCTGATGTAAGTAAGGGAGAGTGGGAAGGGTGAAAGCCAATGACTGTAGGATTAATAAAGGGACATCATGATCTGAATACATTTTGTTTGTTCATACATATGACTTAATTACAGAATGGGCTCTCTCTGAATTAGACAGAGACTTTTCCTCAGATGACTCTATTTTTAGTGGCATTGAGATGGTTCATAGCGATGTTTTCATCGCTCATCTCACGTAGTATTCACTTTGCTGCCAGCCGCTCTCTGGAAATCAGCCTACTTCATGTCAGGAGTTGAAAGAGAAGGGGCTTCTTGTCTGAAGCAGGCTTCAGACCTCAGTTGGTTGAATCATGGTGTCTTTTTTTTTTCTTTTTGCAAAAAAAAATAAGAAAGGCAGAAAGTAAAAATGAAGTGTCCTTTCTCTGCCTTGACCAGTTTGCTTTTGTAGGCTTGCATTTCTCAATCAACAGGAGAGTATTAACGAACCTAAAAATAGTTTTAATAAAATGAAGCTCAGAATCTTCAGCTTGATATGCAAGACCTTCCACAATTTGGCATTATATAATCATTTTACCTTTTCTCTCATTTCTTCCCTCCATAAACTCTATTAGAGCCACACTGGACTATTTCCTTTCTTCTAAATATGCAAAACCCTTTTCCCTCTTTGTTCATTAGCTTAACGCTCCTGTTATGGTTGATACATTGTGTCAACTTGGGGAGTCTAGAGGTTTAGCTGAGTGACTCAGGAGGAAGCCAGGGTGCTCACTTTGTACACATTCTGAGCCTGTGGAAGAGGAGGGCATGGAGATTGTGTGAGAGGTATATGCTTCCTGGGTGGGGGTAGGCTGTTTACAACGTAAGGGAAGAAAAGAGGCTGCTTGCCTGCCATTCCTCCCTTTTGCTGTGCTGTGCTGCCAAGAATATTTGCTGTCTGCCATGTGCCACTGTGCCTCAGAATCAGCTAAGTATGGACTGAAACCTCCACAAACTGTAAGCTAAATAAACCTTTCCTTCCTTCATTTTGGGTGTTGGATATTTTGTCTCAGCAATGAGAGAAAAGTAACCAAGACAGAATTTGGTACTGACATAGTGGGGTCATTGCTGTTAGTATACCTGACCATATGGTTCAACAGCCTTTGGAAATACCTTGTGGGAAGAGTTTGTCTACTGCTCCAGGTGGCAGCAGACCTTGGCATCTTCCACGTGGCCCTGGCTTTAGGTGCAAGGAAAATGCAAGAGTTCTGAGGTTAAAGAGGCTTCTACCTAGATTTCAGAAGGCCTGGGAGGCCAGGCAGTGTGCCCCTGAGAGGGCAATATGTGAGGCTGTAAGTGTGATGCAAAAGGTGCCCTGGAGACCTCAGAAGTTTAGAAAAGCCAGGAACATGGATCATCTGAGGAAAGTTGCAAGGAGGGAGCAAAGCAGGCCTAAGAGAGAAGCCCTGGAGGCTGTAACCACCAGAAGTGCCATAGGGGTGGACTCATGCAAGCCCTTTGGAGCTCATAATGTAAAACATGTTGCTTCAGATGCTGGATGTGGAATTACAAAACAAGACCCAATGTTAGCCCTGCTGGATTTTGGACTTGCTTTGGCCCAATGCTCTGTATCCCCATTTGTACCTTTTGGACTGGTAATGTTTATTTTGTGCCTTTAAATGTTGGAAGTGTTTGATTTTCATTTGTATGGGAGCAAAATGTTATGGTTCTAATATAAGCATATCTTTGTATCTGGAAACTGGTTTAAGGAAATGTGTCTGGTTGCCAAGTTGACAAGGGGTGGAGTGTTATGGTTGATACATTGTGTCAACTTGGGGAGTCTAGAGGTTTAGCTGAGTGACTCAGGAGGAAGCCAGGGTGCTTACTTTGTACACATCTTGAGCCTGTGGAAGAGGAGGGCATGGTGATTTTGTGAGAGGTAAATGCCTCCTGGGTGGGGGTAGACTGTTTACAATGTAAGGGAAGAAAAGCGGCTGCTGGCAGCCATTCCTCCCTTCTGTTGGGAGTTTTTGCTGTGTGCTGCTGCCCTGAATAATTTGCCCTCTGCCATGGGCCAGTCTGCCTCTGAACCAGCCAAGTATGGACTGAGACCTCCACGAACTGTAAGCTAAATAAACCTTTTCTTCCTTCACTTTGGGTGTTGGGTATTTTGTCTCAGCAACAACAGAAAAATAACCAAGACAGCTCCCTTTGCGATTCTACTTCACTTCTAATTACCTGTCCTCTGTTCTTTAGCATTTACCTTAAACAGTAGAGAGAGAGAGAGAGAGAGAGAGAAAGAAGGAAAGAAAGAAAGAAGAGAAAAAGAGAAAAAGAAACCTTATCCACTCTACCAAATTTGCCTTATAGTTCAATTTATCTTTTAAAGTACTATTTTTGTATGTGTGAAAATATTTGGAAAAAAATCCTTAAAATGATTTATAATAAAAAGTACTTCTAAAATTAATGACAGTGTAGTAACTAGTTTTATAGACCTGACATTAGACCCAGTTTATGAGATGAAAGACAAACCTCTAGATATATTCTAAATCAAGAAAAGGGAAATTCATTTTCCTTATTATTATTATTTCTATTTTACAATAAATGCATGAAGATATAATTATCCACCACTCCCCTGGGCTCTTCTTGGAGGAGTTTGAAAAGTATAACACTTACAAGGATATATTGATCCAGCTGAGAAATAGTTCATTAAGTTTTCTAAAAAAGCAGAGAAAGAGTAGGGAAAAGGGAAAAAATGTAAGCCAGTTGTACTATTAGTGTCTCTTAGTTCATTAAAAAGGAAGGCTTGTGCTAATATCAATTAGAGAAATTTTTATGCCCATGTCTTCTACCCTGAGTAGTAATACAACATGTAATGTATTAACTGTTATTATTCTCCTATTATTTTGTTACAAAATTTTGTTTTACCTTTTTCCCATAAAATAAAAAATAGCAGAGGAAGAAACTGCCTCTCATATAGCACTCCCTGTGGGTGTGGGGTTACTGAGAACACACATCACTGGTTTTGGTCCTTGGCTGTCCTCTGGAGAAACCCTAAAAAATATTTCTTTTCTGAGACTTCTCATTGACAGAGAATCCCTTCCTGTCTATCTGTATGAATGGGGTAAAACAAGGGACCCTATTTCTTGTATTGCTGTGTCCCATGATCAGGTACCAGAGATACCCAAATCACTGCAGATCAAAACACCACGCGTCTACTTCCTCCCAGACAAAGGGATCCTGGCAGGGGTGTCAGGGTCGCCCTGCCCTGCTCTTCCACTTCTTATCTATGTCTCTGGGATGCAGGGTCAAGGACTAACTCTGAGGTGCTGCTTTATATCTGTAATATCTGGTTTCCCCTTACCTGTGTTCTGCCTTCTATCTAAAGTATCCCTCCTCTTCAAACCCACGAGTCTTTTCCTCTAGAACTTTCAATGGCTTATCCCAATGCTCTGATTTTCTGTGTGCGTTATCATGTTAATTTGAGATGTTGTTTCTAAGATATCACCTATCTATGTCAGCAGAAGTTAGATTGGCATACTAATTTTTTCTTCCTAGTTTTGTTATCAGTAATTCTTGGGTCATGGGTTAATTAATTGAAACAATAAATGTTGAATGGCCATCTAAAAAGTTTTAAGTCAATACAAATACATTTTTAAAAACATGTATATAATTTTACTTTATTTTTTAGTGCGATTCACCCTGTTATTCTTAAGAGGTAGATAAAATGAATCTGTAACATTTCCTGAAACTAAACCACTAGCAAACGCCATTATATGCATTTTACCTAAATTACCGGTACTAACAATTTTACTGCTATAAAGTTTCATTTGCCTTTTTCACTGAATTTTCTGCTTTTGTTTATTAACAATTGAAAATTCTGCCAACGCTGTATGTAACGTATAGTGTAGAGTCATGCACTCATTAAAGTGCGTGAGTCCTTTTATACTCAGTCCTCCTAGACGGTAACAATGACAACAGCAAGTGTGAGAGTCCTAGAAAGGAAAGTTCATGTGTGGAGGTAGTTGGGGCGCTCTGGCACTTAACTCCTTCACAATAAGAATAGGCCTGGTTTCCTCATTAAAAAAAAAAAAAAAACTGAAAGGCCTCCCAGGAACTTCTGTAAAAGTGAGGATGTGTGCCCTGTACGCTGGGAAGTGGAAGCTGGCCTGCTGTCAGGAAGACTCTCATCGGGGAGAGGAGCTGGTGCTCGGGGATCTGCGCTCCTGGACTCTGAAGACGACATGGATGAGTGCGAAGAGCTACCCTTCAGTCACACAGTGCTCCCTTGAAGCCCACTCAAAAGTTTTCCAGATTAGTGGGAAGAAGCAGGAGGTCCCTGTGGATGATCAAATTCTGGAAGACTTGGAGCAATCAGCTGCGGGAAAACGAACCATCGTCTGGGACCAGCAGGTCTCTGCAGCGTGTCTGAGCAAGGGGCATAGCCCTTGCACTTAGTAGTCAGACACATTAGTCAGCACTCACTGGCCTGCTGCCCCCCTCCTCGCTCTGACCTGATAGAATCAGCATAATTCCAAGTTAGTTAACAGGAAGAGAAGGACACTTTGCACAAGCTGGAGTCCTGTAGAGAACAGGGAGGCTACTCAGCACCCTGGCCTGCTAGGACTAAACCTAGTGGACTAACCATAGCTGTGAATAAAATGTAAGGTTTTCAGTTTTGCTGTGTCTGTACTTATTATTTACAAAGGAGTTTTGTATTACAGGAACCCCCTGCAAGTCATGAGAATTTACCAACTTTCCACTCAAGAGAGGAGAAAATGAATTTGAAGAGACATAGACATATAAGAAAGAAAGTATTTCCTGGTAAAATTCTGTGAGTAGGACTTGGTTGGCATAAGTATAGGCACCTGCTCAATGAGTACACACATATATTTATTTTCTGTTCAGTACAAGACAAAGAATCAGGGACAGCAATTGTAACTGTTTACTGATTTAGCCCAACATCACACTGGTATCACCTGGGAACTTAGTAGTGAAAGAATAAATGAGTAAAAACTGAAAGAAGAAATGCATGTGCAAAAGAATGAGTACAACTGGTCAGGTCAGGGTGTAAAGTTTGACTCTGGCATTTATGTGGCTAGGTACAATGCAATCATTTCATTCTGTTCGAAAACTTGCTTTGATAATGGTGCACCCACATCAACAACAAGCCCATCAAAAACTCTTCTCAGTGACTCTGTGCACAGAATAAACCTCAAAGTGCTCGTGTCAGTGATGAAAGCCCATTAGTGCAAAAGTGAGCCTCCTTTCTGGCTTGAAGTCTTACTATTCTTTTCCAAGAGAGAACTTTCTTTGAGGCATATTTATCTCTTCTGGCCCTTGAACATACAACACACATTGATCCATTAAAGTGCCTGTTCATATTGCCTTCTCTGTGAGAAAAGCATCCCTTTCTGCTCTTAGCCTATTCCAATGCCTCCTTCTTCAGAAACTTAGCTCTAATCCATTATAAAGCTCTTTGCAAATCTATCACATGCCTTGGGACGCCCTTCTCACTGTTTTCATTTAATGAGATCATTCCCATAGTTTAGTTGTGTGTAGAGTATTAATTTTCCTACATATCTTTTATTCGTACTGTACAGAGGAATATAACTTCTTTGATAATAGGTATTCTACCTTTTATTGCTCTGTATCCTAGCCAATTGCTAATCTAGAATCTTTTTTAAACACCTGACCTGTGGCACAGAATTCTTCTGTGGTGGAAGTGTGGCACGTCCTCATGATTGAGAGTAGTGTCACTGTTAAAGTTGTCTCAGTGTCTTATCAAGTCCTGAAATTCAGGGATACCTTTGGAAAAACAAAGAGATGTGTGCTTTATAACCCCACCCACAGGCACCTGTATCACCATAGAATATCAAGACATGCCCAGTTAATACTGAGAATTTCTAACCCTGGCTTATCTAAAGACTCCCACACTATTTGAAATCACCTATCATTCATGCAGTTTGTTGTTATGGTTGAAAAGGAGGTGCAAGGGGAAATAAAGAAGTTTGATGCTGGACAAATAAAACCAAATAGGCTTTCAGATAGACAAGGTTGCACAAGGAAGGGTTAAGGTCATTTGTGATATATGAAATGAATTACTTAAGTGTTGCTGATGGAACCAGTTGAAGTAAATTTGGAAATAAAATATAATATTACCACAGAGTCATATTGTTGGTGACAAGAGAGCTAACAAAACAGAGAAAAAATAACTGGCTGGTAATATTTTAAAGGGTAACCAATGCTCACTAGCAGCTGCAGTAAGACATTAAGTAATAGAGCACAGTAATGTTAACTGCTCTCCTGGTAAGAGTGGTAAATGAAATAAACCCTGGCATCCGGGGTATCATTAATCTGTAGTGAATAATGGCAGTGGTAGTGTAAGGAGATTAAAAAGGGCATTGTAAACATTTGTGGCTGTATAATATACAAATTAAAAATGTGAGAACGCTTGCAGCTGCATAATCTACAAATTAAAAAGTGTAATAGCATTGCATTAATTACTGGCTGATCAATTCCCCCATAATTGCTGGCATGTAGATGAACAATTATAGGTCCAAAATGTTATTTGAGAAAGAGACATTGACCTTGGAACTGTAAGGAATGATACTCTGTTACAAGGTAATACAGGATCCCATCAAACTCAGTTCCAGTATTTGTAGCAGCCGCCAGCTCAGTGCAGGGCTGTAATCACCACACTATTTCTTCTGATTATGGTGCCAGAAGGGTTACACATTGTTTTCTCTTTTTGAACAGAAACACCCAGTGACCTTCAGCCTTTTGAAAATGGGACCATCAGCCCTCATTTCCAAGTTCAAACAGATTTAATAAAAATGAAATAGCAAGAGATAATGTACCTAACCCTTCTCATCCCAGGGAACAGTTTAGAAAAGTTGGAAAGACAAACTTGCTTTAGATGTGAACATTCCAACTGAGACTGTGGCAGTAGAATTAAGTGTTTCCTGATCAACTACTTTCACGTTGACAGCTCAAAGTCAAGTAACTGTAGACTGAAATATTTGATTGACTCTGAAGGTCAAAACATTTATCTCTATTCTCTTGCCCTCCTTAATAACAGACAATACAACAAAGCTTTATTCTTGTTGGAAGCTTATTGTATAGTCCTTAATAAGGTAAGTGAGCTAGAATTCAGATGAACACTTGCTCGATCACACTTGCGGCCTTGGTGAAAGTTGGCTCTTCTTGACACTGAATGACACCTTTATGCACATGTGTTACTAATATTCTCTGCCCCCTCCATTCATTTACTGAATGTGACAATCTAGATTTCACTCACCTCCTTTCTATTGAAATTTTCATCATTCATTTTCAGAGGTGTAAATGAAAACATTTTACACCTCTTCTTGTCCAGTATTCCTGTGGAAATGGACTTGTCTGATCTCCCCTTTCATTTTGAACCCCTCTCCTGGCTTAACCTTTGCCAACTTTTATGAGTACTTTCATGGCTACCTCACTTCTCCTTATGAATAACTACTTTTTTCATTCCCTTTTTCCACTTGTATCAATTATTTATTACTATAATAGAACACCTGACATGCAGCACTTTATAAAAGATGTTCATTTTGGTGTAAGGTTCTGGAGATGAGAGGTCAAGGAACAGCATCCAGTGATGATTCCTTTTTGGCGGAGTCCAAAATCAGTGCAAGAGAAAAAGACACACAGCACGCCTCCACAACTGCCTGGTGTCTGGCCTTCCAGGGACTCTATCCTAATGGCCGTGTCTAGTCCTTATCATTGTTCAGAGGCCCCATTTGTAAACACCATAATGATGTGAACTTTCTACCACCTTAATACCTATAAATAATGACTTTGAACATTAAATTCTGTGAGTCTGAGGTGGGAGAAGCATATCCAAAAACTATAGGAATATTTTTTTTCCTGTGCAGTTTATCTAGTTCTAGGGAATCTCACAGTTAAATCTATAGTTCTAACCTGTTCTCTACACATCAAATCCTACAGGGCAAAACTCTACCAAACATTGACAAAAGTAGGATTCAGTCTCTCAGATCCTCCTTGTGCATGTCACATATATTATGAGACCAAAATCATCATTTCTCCTTTCCCTTGAGTAGTACTTACAGGCAACACCCACTGCATTTCTTATGTTCCTGAAAGGCTCTTGGTGAGTTACTCAACATGGCCCATCTGCTAGGGTGTTTCATCTCTTTTTTATTTATTTATTTATTTATTTATTTTTGGTTATGCTCTTTGTTGTATTTTACCAGGACTCTTATCATAGCCTCATAGTTTGATTTTCTTCTGCTTTAAGTTATGTGTAGCATAATCTTTAAGGTTTTGCCTCAGTAAATACTTTTCAATTCATTCTCTGTATGGACTTCTTCCTTCATCACTGACTAAGATCTACTTTATAGACCACTTTGTGTTTTTATTAAGTAAATCTATGTCTTACTGAGTGACCTAGGGGTCCTTTCATAATCTGGTCCTGGCTTAATTCTACACCACATGCACTACTGCTTTCTGGTCAACAATTAGCAGCTGGGAAGAATGCATTGCACATGGCTAGACTGATTGGGTCTTGAGGCCTGTGCACATATTACTTCCTTTTTGGGGTTCCTGCTTCCTCTCTTGTCCCCTCTAGGGAATGTTTCAGCACTGTAGGTCTATGATTAATTTACACGGCATTCCTCCTCACTATTCTCCCTCAGCACTTTAGACAGAGCTATCCCTTACTGATTTCTCCATTGTCAAAGATACTAGAATTGTCACAACTTTCCAAATGGGCTGTTTGTCAAATCAACTCCCTCCCCTCTCCTATGAGGGAGCTATGCCTTAGAAAGTTCCTGCCAGGAAGCCTGATATTCAGGAGGTACCCAGGAATTTCTAAGTCAGTTTTGTGGCTTACATTGAAATAGGTACAAACAAAACAATGTACTTGGACATTAGAAATGAAAAGATACAATATTCCTTTTAGGAGGACTTTGCCTAATGTTAAAAGAATGGCCAGTAGAGATGATATTAAAAATAATGGCAACAGCGAACACTGCAGTAGTGTAGCTAGTTAATTGGACTTACTACAGTAACCAGCAAGAGAATACAAATGCCCATCACTTCCTATGGGTCAGGTGCAGTATTTTCTTTTGCTATGAATTATCCCATTTGACCATTACAAAAGGAAAGTTAACTGAAACTTAGGGAAAAAAGATGCTTGTTTAATGTCACAGGTGGAAAGTGATACAGCTGAGATTTAACCCATGGGTGCTTCTATATTCCATCCTATTAAGCATTAGTTATTCCACCTCCCTGATCCCCACCCCCTTCTTAGTTAAACTGTATTTTTATTGAACAGATCATTTTTTATTAAAAGTACCTAATTACTCTGTCACTTTGGATTTGTTGAAACACAGAACACTTATCCTTGTGTAGACTTTCTCTTCGCCTGCAGATTTTCTTTTAACAAAAGAAATACTAATAATAATTATGATAATTAACCAGTAATAATAACTAATAATAATAATAAATATCTTAAAACTTAATGATTTGAATGAAAGTTATATTTGTAGCGTTTTCAACAATTACATATCAGCACACATATGAAACAAATTTTCAAATAATACAAGCTCCTTCTCCCAAGTTAATATTCATCAATTTCTCCTCTTGATGGTTCCATCTATTCAATACAATTACAAGGATCTGAAATACACAATAGATATTGATTCAGGTTCTCACATGGAGCCCATTTGAACATGAAAACTTAGGAAGAAATTTTGAGTGAAACCATTTACATAAAAACCAAAAACCTGTAATGCAGCTTGAGTTTGACTTTAGAAGAAGCTGTAAAACACATAAAATTAAAGTTGCAACAAATTTCAGAAACTTTTAATGGAATCTATGCTTTGCACTAATCAAAATAATTTGCATTTCTTTTATTCCTTTGGAATCTCAACGTAGAACTCTTTACTAAAGAAAAAAAGGTTCAATAGTTTAAAAAATGATTAGCATTTATATTGTTACAGAAGTAACACACTAGAACACTACCTTTTAAGAACTGGAATTCAAAGTCTTGAAAGACAACATTTCCACCATTGTACTGGAAGTTTGTGAAAATTTACCGTTGAAAGAATTCACTATGGAGTTTATGAGATGGGACCTAGAGAAGAAAAAAGACAGAAAAACAAAAAGAAAAATGCTTTACAAATATCAGAATGAACTTACACCAAGCTGCTACTGCCCACAGGCCAGTCACTGACTCTTCTAAATGGCACTGCAACATCCTTCAGTGGAACAAGCCTCATGTTCTGCTTGAAGAAACTGAGACAGAGGGCCTGGGGATATAGCTCAGTGGAATAAATGCCTGCCTAGCAAGCACAGGGTCCTGAGTTTGATCCTCAGTACCGCCAAAAAAAAAGAAAACTGAGACAGTTAGCAAATTTCAGAGAGCAGAAGGGAGAATGTAAGACTTGTGATTTTTCAAAGGTAAATATTTTTTTAAAGAAGGAAAACACCTCAACTTGAGAAAAGTAGTATATGGTTAAAAGAAATCCCACCAGGTAATACATTGTGATTGTTATTAAACAATTTTGCAAGAATTCAATATTTAAATAAGCTAACTCAGTTTAAATGTTGTAGTGTAGATATGACTTCTATTAAAAACAAAACAATCCATCCTTTGTTTCCATGACATCATTAGTAATTCCTTTTTATTAAGCAGCAAGAGCATTTAGTAAACTCTCCATAGTCTCTCAGTGGCTTTCCATGCCTTTTTATATTATTGTAATTACTAGGAAAAGCTCCAGCTTGCCACCCTTCTGGTTTTATGCAATTTGGATACAATGACAAGTCACGTGGACAAGAACTTGTCAGATTCCAGCACATGAAAGGGAACGAATGTCAGAGCCCTAGTCTTTCTCATTTAGAGCTCCACCTGTGGGTTCCTCCTCAGCTCTCTTACTGTAGACAAACACAGTGAGTCTTGACCTGCTAAGCAATGAAAAGATATATGAAAAAATGTGGGAAAAGGAAAATGAGAAATGCCTGTGCTAGGCCCATGGCAGACACATTGTTTGCCTAAAATTTGTTTTCCTCCAACTTAAAATAATTTTAGATTAACAAGAAGTTCCAAAAGTCACATAGTTCTACTATTTTCTTCCCCTAACTTTCCCCAGTAACATCTTTCAGAACTATGGCACAATTACTAGGATACTGAAATGTTTCATTTGCATTACAAGGAAGCTTCTTTAATACTCACATCCTTCCTCAAACCTAACCTTGATACTCATCTGTGTGTTCTTCTGTGCTTGTGTAGGCGTATGTGAAGGAGGTATTATTTTTGCTATGAAGACTTTGTAGAATTAAGGAGAAAGTTTTCTGTGTTAAAATGCATTTAGAAAATGCAATATACAGGTACATATGGATTTATGCCGTACAGCATTATATTCAATATTCTCTAAGTTTATTTGAAAGAAATATACTCAGATAACTTTGTTTAATCCAAGTTTTCTCAGAGATATTTGCACAGCGAACATTGTTTACATTGTATGATTTATTACATGGTATGCAGGAGATGCTTATTGCTCCTGACATCAATTAAAAAGGAGATTCCCTGCATGATCTTTTGCTTCCTAAGACATTGTGCTATGCATTATTTATCACACATTTCATAAGGATGACCACTTCTACTATTTTACCTGTAATTATTGTTCACCTGAGTTACTGCCTCATTCTTTTGGCTACTATAAACCCAGTAAAAGTCTTCCTAAATTGCCACTGGATACTTGTAGCAGGTAAAGGTAATGCAAATGAACTGAATTCACTTAAGGCTGAAAAGCTATTCTCTTTCCCTTCATCTCCCAGAAATGGTTGGGCAAGTTTTGGGTTGGTTATTTAACAGTTATGAACTCATTTGTTATTTATGAAGTATAGAGAATAATAACAACATCATAGAATCATTGTGATTACAAAGAGACTGCATTCTTGTACTTAGTAAATGCAAATATTTCTTAACTTGTGGCCCTAGGTAGGTTTTATCATTTGGCAATTGCTACAGTAGCAGTGAATTCTAGAAAAGCTGATAACTTTTATCCTAAAATAGCATCTGGTATTCACCACTGACATTAGTGCAGTATATTAAAATGAACATTAAAAAGAAAAGAAAATATAAGTCAGAGTATGGAAAGAGCAGAAAATTCTGTAAGGAGCTGAGGTCAACATAGTTGAAGCATGAATGACTTGAAGAATTCTCCAAAGAAATCTGAATGCCCAAGTTGTATCCCATTCCTAATCTTTATAACACAAATGACTTCTAGGGCCTTTTAGTAAAACTAAACTAAAATATCATTCCATATTAACTCTTAATATTTTTTGTTGCCACAAATTACGTCCTAAGAATATAGTTCATTCATTCTTTCTTCTCTTTTTTTCCTTTATTCTATCCTGGCCACTATCATATTTCCATGGGATTCTAAAGTTATGTCTCACCTTCCTCTAGGAACCCCACATTGCAGCAAATAGAAGAATTTAAGATGAAGTAACCATGTCACCCCACCGTTTAATGTCCCACTTTATAAGCTGGGTGCTGAAAATGCCCAGCGATCCATACATAAAGGCTCTGGGTGGCAGTAATGTAAGGTAGATACCCCGGGGGCAGTACTGGGAGTTTCTGTGAGCCAAGGGGTGGACCCTCCTTGGAGGTCCTCAGGTCAGAAGGGATTATGAGGTCCTGTTTCTCCATTTGTCTCTGTTTCCTAGCCTGAGATGCAAGTGCTAGATCGGACATGTTCCTCTGTCACATGTCACATTAATGAGAAGCCCAAACTACTGTGACTGTCCAGTCTTGGACCTGAAACTCCAGCAATGGGCATAAACCTCTACTTGGCAAGGAACCTGAGTCTTTATTATAGTAACACAAAAACTCATGCACCTCCTCTTGATGGTCTGTATCTTTGCTACTTTTAGAGTAGATTCTAGGCACTGTACTTCACTTTTTATTCACCGCATCACTGTGACTTCTGCTCCACGGTCTCTTGCCATGCTGTTCCTTCCTGCGCCACATTCCAGCGCTGCAGAATTTCTTTCATTTCCCCAGTAGACTATGTTTTCTCTGATCCTTTTCACTCTTCCCCCTGTCAACTACTTTCAAGAGTATACTTGTTTTCTCTTTGTATCTTTCCTATCCCTTTGCTTATTTTAACTCTAGTTCTCAGCTTCAGTGCTCCTCAAGGGTCTCTCCTCTCTCATTTCACCTTGGCCTTCCATGTCTTTTACTTGGCGCTTACTTGTCTTTGTACATTTTTCACCATTTCATTCAATATCCTCCAGTTTCTTACGCTTGATCACTTCTGTGTGTTTTTCGTTGTGTTGTGAACCTTAAAGACATTGTGTCCTGCCTGATCATAATCACATCCCTAGAGTCTGGTTCAGTAATTGAAATATAAACAACAATTAGCATACGTTGAATATATTAATGAAGAATGCATTTCTTTAGACCACAGATGAGATCAGAGAACATTACAGGGCACTAAACAGTAGGCAGCCATGTGCGGCTAGGGCCCAGATAGCATTGGTAAAGGGAGGCAAAGGCAACATTTTCCCCCAAAACCATGCTATCTTCTGTGCTTGTTCTAATTAGATAGGTAGTGGACCTCCTTTATAATAATGATCTTCACTGGGTTACATCACTGTATCACCATCTCCCAAATTTGAGTAAAAAAATAAATCACATACTGCAAAAAACTGATCGTTAAGCTGATTGCTACTCATTCCCTACAAAGGAAGAATAACCTTGATAAAGGCTAACTTCTCAAACACAAGAGAGCTGGCATTACGTTTGTGCCCAGTTGGAGCAAAATGAAACCATCCCCCCACTCCTAAATTTGTGTTACCTCACTGTGACTCAGTAAAGTTAAGGAGATTTTCAGTTCAGTTCACAATACAAACCACCCTATTTCACATTTTCTATTCCATATTACTGAAGTAACTTATTAGAGATGCGTACACCATTTGCTGTTGCTTTCTGACATTGGCAAATGCTTTTAAATCTTCTAAATTTTTTTAAAAATGAATGAAATGTGTTCTTTTCAAGGACATGAAAGTGAACTGAGGCCAAGTGACAGTGGGCGTGTTGGCTATAAATCTACCCAACACATAAATACATGCATATTGAATTTTTCATCACTAGGTAGACTATAAAACATCTACCTTGTTGAATGTGTTATTTGTAATGTGTGAAGTTCACACTGCTAAAAGAATCATAACTTTTACATTCATATTTTGTCCTCAACCTGCAAAAGTGAGTTTATTTTGTCCTAAAATATGAAAGTAGAGTTTTTTTATATTATACTACATCAGACTGAGAACTAGTTATTGTAAAGTACTCTAAAGATAAATTTTTATCTATTACATTATATTAATTATAAGATTAATTTCTTATTTTCTGGTATTTGATTTAAATATGCCAAAAGTTACAGTGGTTTATTATTCCCAATAGAATTAATAGATGTGATAATTATTTAAAGTTATAATGTAAAATTATTTATATTTGTTAGACATATGTAATTTTAATTTTACATATATGTATAGGATGCCCAAAATTATAATACTTAGTTACTGGATGGCGTAGAGTACTATTATTATTTGCCACTTGACTCCACATGAAAAGTGAAAAAAGAAGGCCCTATTTCAACTAAGTAGGCCTCAAAGAAGCTGCCTCTTTTTAAATAAGTAAAAGGAGAAAAAAATCAACGAGGACAGCAATGTCCTTTGGAGAATGGGCCTTGCCTTTAGGTTTTTATAATCTACAGCTGATTTAATAAGATTTATCCTTTTTGTGATTTATGAAACACTACGTGTAGTTGAGAAATAATTCAGCATTATTCTGGACAGGATATGAAGAATGACTCTCTTCAGCCTTTAAAAGGAGCTTATTCTGCTATTCTTTTAGGCAAAGAAATAAGACTGCTAATCTCAAACACTATTCCCCTGCAGATGGTACTAGTCAAATCTAGTTCTTTGGATGAAAATGTGAATTTTATGCCTTTATTACAGTAAAAGGATTGAGCCACTGCTTATAAAGAGTGTATGTTCTTGGGTAAATGGCAAACTGACTCCAATCTGGACTGCAGTGCTTGCTGGAAGCACTTTTTTCATAATTGGCTATGAAAAAAAATAAGAAAAACTCAAAATGCATAAAGTGCAGCAGATGCTTCCTTAACTTACCCTAGTGAAATAATTTTGATGGGTGGTTATGAATTTGTAAGTAATGTTTACTTCTGAAATGCCATAATTGCTTTTGGAACTATTGGAGGCATTTTGAATTGTATCTGTTTTTATTGTAATATAGAATTATATTGCCATTTTATGAAGTGGCATCTTTTTGATGCATGGAGGTTCTGGATACATTTGTTATCCATCATAAGGAAACCAGATAAGTAAATATTACAACTATAACTGAAATGCTTCTTTTTACATGAATAAATGAAAACCATTTTGAATCTGAAGGCAGCAACACTCTATCTGCAGACTGACAAATTGCATATTTGTTTAGTTTGAGAAACTGGTGTCAGGCTTCTACACTGTGACTGAAAGAAATGTCGGTCTCCTGCTTGACGATGCCTCTGAGATTGAGGTGCTGTCTATTTGGTAAAAAGCAAAGAGGTCAACTGAATGCACCAAGAAGAAAGAGGGTTCTTTGTTCATATAATTCCCATTGAGAGGGGGAAGATCACAGAGTATATGTATTTGATATACTGTGTCTTATTTACACTGTGATAGCACAAAATTCTTTTTCACTTCTTAGTTCTTTTCTTATGCATTTACTCAACATTTAAATTTATGCAAAAACTTAAGTAATGTGTTAAGTTCCCCTGAACATTGCTAACTTATAATTCTGTGATTAATCTGCCTTTAAGACAATCCCAAATATTGACCAGATTGAGTAATTTTTTAACATGTATTTTAGCGAGGGTATTCTAAGTTCCCTAGTTGCTGAAGAATTGTAACTTGCCTTTGGAGAAGGAGCCTTTGTAGGGAAAACTAAGCAGATATCTGCAAGCAACACAGGTAATTTTGCTGGTCAAATAAGACTTGAATCAGGTAGGTGGTTACTGTTTTGAGTAAATGGAGCAAGTTGGATCACTGAGAGAGCGTGTACACCTACTAGTACATGCTCCAAACTTTAATGTGCACGTAAATAATCTCCTGGGTATCTTGCTAAGGTGAAAATTCTGGTTCCAAGGACTGAAGATTCTTATTTCTAGCACGATCCCAAGTGATGTCAGCAGGACTGGCCCATAGCCCATAATAAGGGAGGTGAGGATAGCAAAGGCTGCCAAGTACTCAAGGAATGGGAAGAGTCTTCACCAATCTAATAAGTACATTTGACAAAGTAGAAAATATGATCCTATTTGGGGGGCTGAAATTCCAGCATGTATCCGCAGATTTATCTCATGGTATGGATGACAATATCGAACTTCCATTTCTCAAAGGTAGCATTGTCAACTTACTTTCTTTTAGACATGATTTTATTCATTGACGAAGACAGTTTTCTATGAGAAAATGTCATTACCATTTTCAAAAGAAGGCTCAAAGAAGTTATTGCAAGCTGTAAACCAATAAGAATAATCTAACTTCCAGATGTACTTCTAAAATAATTATTAAGGGAATGGCTCATAAATGCAAGAGAAACAGTGGTCTCAAAATCAGGACTTTCTGAGCATTTAATAAACATTGGTCATATTCCAATATCTTGTGTTCATGGGCAATACACATTCTTGGTTTGAATTCCCAAAATATCTGACAGTGTTTCCCTCATTAAATTTGAGAACAAAATGTAAAAATGTTATACAGTAAAATAAAAGGATATATGTTTCATTGATTAATATTTGAATAACTATACCAAAATGAGACTGTTTAATTCATTTTAATATAATGGGAAGATATTTCTAGAATCCAATCGATGTGTTATGTCTGTTCTTTTAATCTAATAATTTATTAATGTATGAGATAGTTATTATGAGAAAGACATGTACATATCATAGAAAAAATGGATAGAAGAAATGTCTACAGGCTAAATTGACAAGTCATTTATTGGCCCTATGTAAATCAATAAATATTTTTGTCTTAGAATCTTTATCTTAATCATACAGTTTGAGTGAAAGCGTAAAAAGAAATGCATAATTCTGGGTAAAATTTAAAATTTTCAGTGTGGTCTGTGTCTTCTAGAAATCAATAATCACTATGAAGTTCAAGATATGGTAAAAGAGATGTTAGTCAAGGAATTCTTCATCAAAGAACCAGACTTAAACTTATACAAGAAGTGTCAGTATAAGGAGATAGACGAAGATGGTGACATGGCAGTATTTAATTGAATCAGTTATTAAGAGGAAACAGCACAAAAAAGGGTATGGAGTTAAAAAGTGTGCATTATTTGTGTTAGAAACAGGTAAGATTATTCATTAAAAGGTGTAAAAGTTGTGTTGGAATAAAACAAAGCAAAGTATCTAGAAAAATCCTACCTTTGTCTCATGTTTATTTCACTTTATAGATCTCAGCTCTTTTCCTATTCATTATTTTCAAAATGTTGTTAATGAATATTTGAAACTCCCATGGCACAAATGTTTAATAAAAGAGTTAAGACAGCAAGTGAACACGCTATGTGGATACCTAGTTTTCTACATAAAGGAGTATCGTTTTTACAGTGAAAGAGAATTCTTTGGTGCGTCACTTGCAGCGCCAAAGGCAGGTACATGAAGTCAATGAATCTCCTGGCGTACAACCCTGCAGACAAAGGGACAGACCGTCCTTCCCCTGATTGCACTTGCCTGAGCTTTTCTTCCTATTTCAGCTTTCTCTCAGCCTCCTCACCGGCCCCCTTTGGCTTTCCTTGGCTGAATGTTTTAGTATAAATCAAACTGGATTAGGAGGACTGAGAATATGTGTGTGCACGTGTGTGCATGTGTGTGTGTTGCAAGCGGTACAGCCTCGAAGTCACAGATGGCACATTAGAAAAAAGAAATATAGTAAAATGAGTAAAATATATTCTCATTCACAATTTCCTAGAGGCCCTTTGGTTGTTAATTGAAACTTTTGTCTACTTTATTGAACAATAAAAGTGGCAGCAACTACTCCCAGGTGCCCTTCAGTATTAAAAAGAGGATAAAGGGTTCCTGGCAAAGGTGACAGAAATTAATGCGGTGAGCCCAGCTATCAAACATTCTGATATGTGAATTGCCTGATATTTCTATAATGCTGTCTTATGATTGGAAATGTTATCGCTTCTATTGAATCAATAGAAAATGTTAAAGCTCCACAGAACCCCAATTACAAACTAAAGCTGGAAGGTTAACATCTGGGAGCAGGAGAGATAGAAACAATCTCTATTGTCATACCTTCCTGACAAGTAAATGTCAGAAGCATAATGCCTTCGCCTGGTCTCAGCACGGAGCACATGTAAAAGAGTGATTGTAAGGCTGCCTCAAGTCAAATCGCCTGTCATCTCAGCTTTGACACAGAATTACTTTTGTTTTATGCATCTATTAACCTTGAACTATCAGCATTTGTTTTAATGTTCCAGGCTGAAGTGACCTAAATGTTCTTCTCTCGATCAGAGGGGATCTGTGAGAGTAGACAGCATGTGGCCTGAGTTGGGGCTGGTCTTTGGGGAAGGCAAGGTGAATGAGATGAGAAGGACCATCTTTCTCCCGAGCGGCACTGCCCTGTTTTAAAGCACACCATTTTGCTGGTCCTCCTTTGTGCATTAAATGGTTGTCTGTTTTATAAGAAACCCATGGAGGCCTGCAAATATCACATACTGCAGAATGATCACACAATTAGCACACAGTCTAGAGGTGGTCCTTGGGATGGGAGACAGGGGACAGGAAGGAGGAGGAAACATGCTCTGTTCCTACTCCGGCAAATGAAGTACACAGAGACTAACTTTGACCCGGTCTCAGTGTTTTCCCGTTCTGTTTCTCTTTTAACCCTTGCTTAACCTCACATAGTAAATGTTCTACAATGTGCTCATCAGTCTTTTATCACTGAAGCAATATATGTCACATAAAGTTTTAAAAAAGAAAGATTTAATCTGGCTTTGTTTCTTAGTGCATAGTTGTCTCCTTCTATAGCTGTTGGCCTAAGGTGAGGCAGAACATCGTGGCAGCAGGGTATGGAAGAGAACTCTGCTCATCTCATTGGACTGGCAAACAAAAATCAGGGAAAAAGCCAAAGAGACAGGAAGGAATAGAGGCCAAGTGTATACTACTCCCGTTTATGTTCCCAGTGACCCATTTTCTCTAACAGAGCACCAACCCCTAACAGCATGTTCAGCTATGAAGTCATCAGTGGAATAATCTATTGGGAAAGTTAGGGCAGGTGTGAGGTCTCAAGTTTGATTCCTGGTGCCAAGGAAGTTAGCACTGCATGATCTGATCAGCTTCCCAAAGCCTCACCTCTGAACAGTGTAGGTTTCTGGGGGCCGTGGAGCAGATTCTAGACCTAAACCTCAGCATATATTTCTCACATTACCTTATCTGTTGGCCTGTAAAGAACATACAACTCAGGTTTCTTTTAACATCACACTGATAAAGAAATATTAAGGAGAATTGCGATGCTTTGTGTCTGACTCCAGTCCTTCCGTTCTGTTGTTTATTGTCAAGAGTAAGTCTGCAATACGTCTTTAAGAGGTCCAGTTTTTTCATCTGGACTTCCAGGCTGGATGCACCTGATGGGAAAGGACTAGTTTTCTCTCAAGTGGTGATGACCTGTTTCAAAGTGCACCACTATAGGGCGCTCCTTTGTGCATGGCATGGGTGAAGAATCCCCTGGGGCACTGCAAACATCACACACTACAGAGTGATCATGAAGTTATCACATTTGGTTTAGAAGAGGATGTAGTCTTCTTTGCTTAAAAGAGGCAATTCACTGGGAATGTAATCTAAGCCACTGCCTGTTTCTAACGCTAAGTTCTTTACAACACTCAGAGGCCATTCAGAGGATCTTCCTGTTTGAACTCCCCTTGAACTTTGATCACATACCATTTGCCAGACTTTGAAAACCTTGGATTCTCAATGCAGTTGCCAGAACCAATGACTAATATCCCTGGTCTTTCCTGGTTAAGGATTCCGGATCTAAACAGGTCTTGAGGTTTTCCTTCATTATTCACTGAGACTCTTGAATCTGACAGCTCTTCTGTTCCTATCACGCACAAACTCAAGCCCCCATGACCCAGAGCACATAAGCATTCTCCATTTCTCTTTCTCTCTTTTGGAAACAAATCTGTATTTTATTTTAAAACGTTTAACATATTATACACTCAAGGTAGGCAGCATGATGAAATGATATATGTATACTTAGTGCATAACTATCTCAATCAGATTAATAGATTTGATACCACTCATGCTATACATTATTTCTCCAGAACTTTTACATCTTAGAAGTGAATGTTTGTATCCTTTGGTAAATATTACGCTCTCATGCTTGCTCCTGGGAAATGTTATTACTCTGCTCTAGTTCTGTGGTGGTACTCACTTAGAAGTACTTCTATGTCCTATACTAAGAGCCATGTATTACTAGAAACATTTAACAACCATGTCTTCATGGGCTTTCCACAAGAATCTTGTGGAAAATCACTCAGTCCTCATTGATAATAAAACTGAGGCACAGAAATATGAATCATAAAGCCTTGGCGATGGTAGGTGGTAAAATGTAGATTTGAACCCAGACAATCTGCCTCAGAACTTGTAAGTTTAAAAATGTGTTACACAGTCTTCCCTCTAGCAACACAAGGAGATTCTTATTTTAAAAAGTTTAAATGTATTTCTTAAACACATACCATAAAGTGGACATCCTACAAGGATCTTGCATCCATGTATTATTTAATGTTCATAAAAATAAATCTGGTTTTACAAACACTCAGCAAGATACAATGACACACACAGTTTAAATCAAAGTCTGCCTGCAATTATCAGATTCTGTTCAATGCCAATGCTATGGTTCAGATGCTAAGTGTCCCCCCAAAGATCCCCACCATGTCACTAGCAGGATGTAGTAGAAAGTTTACAGGGAAGTGCTTAGTGGGAGGTGTCACAGTGATTTGGGGCTCACCCCTCAGCTGGACTCTGGGGCTGCCATCTATTCTTTTCCTGTGTTTACATCCAGTTATGAGCACCGCAGTTTTGTTCGGCCCCCTACTGCCACCATAATGTGCCAATTTGCCAAAGGCTCAAGAGGAACTGGACCAACTAACCATGAACTAAATCTTCTAAAACTGTGAGCCGATGTCAAACTTTTCTCTAAATTGATGATCTCAGATTTTCCCTGCAGTGACACAAAACAATGAACAAAGCTAGTATATTACTGTCAATTAAAACAATGACATGTGGTAGTGTGCTCATTGGTGAGGCAATGGTATGGAAATTTTCTGCTAAAGTAATCGAAGTCTTTCACCATAACAGTTGAAGGAATAGTCAGAGCCATGCAGCCTTTCCCAGTGAGACTGTTCCTGGACACCAGCCCGGGTCCCCTGAGACACCACAGAATATTTTCCTGTGATCTTCATCTTTTCCAGCATCATTATGTGTACCATCACCTCATTTTAATGAATCCCTTTGCAAGTATTTATTACTTTTATAGTGATGAAAATTGCATGAAAAATGAGAGGGTTATTTAGACAATACCTTTGAAAAATACAATGATTAAGTCAACTTAGATATATATTTAAGAAGCTCTACATTACAAGAAACATATTTCATTATTCATGGCTTACCATATATATTTAGTCTGAATTTCCCTAAAATTAGATTGCATATTTATATGTCTTTTGTTTTTCTTTTCTGAGAACACTATCTTGTGTGAAATATTTCAGAGTAGCTCAATTTTAAAAGCAAGTTGGCTGGCACTAACGTCTATTGAACCACAGCAACATAAAAGTTAAATTGTAGTAAGTGATTTCATTTTTCTATGAGCTACTATAAAAATACTGTCCATCAGTCTGGAAAAGTACTGTCTTTGTGAAAGAATACATGTGGCCCAGGGATGAATAATTCCTGTACCATTCATTTGGCAATATTATCTTTGAAGTTAACAAAAATTTACATGGAAGGAAACGGGAAAACTAGTTCTGATCATGACGGTATTTCTCAATTTCAATCCAGGGGACATTCAGGAAGATGCACAATGCAGTAGTGGCTGGATGTGTGTATCACCACAGAAGGTGATTTTAGCACTTGATGATGGAGATAAATATAAGAAGACACCGTGTTACTCATATCGCAAAGCTCTAATTCACATTTATGCCAGCAGTTCCATGCACCAAATTGCTTATTTTCTCTGTTATGTTCTTGGGCTTTAAGATCAAAGAAATCTAAATCTTACACGCAAATTTATGAAAACCCAGAATTCCAAAGAGTTTGAAGAGAACTGCTTTCTGTGGCACATCACAATGAAATAAAAACAGTTTATTTGCTGTCTCTCTTTTAGTTTAACAAACAGAGCGATAATGATTGTGAGGTAAAGTGTTGTCATTTAACATTGAGTTAAAATTCATCAAGTTGGTGTTTGAGTTGCACAGAATGTAAATAAATATGTGTACACTAAGGCACGTCTCTGTCTATCCGTCAAGAGAGAGGAGAAACGGAAACAAATTAATACAAAGAAAGACAGAGAAACGTAAAGCAGATCGGTCGGAGTCTCTGCAGTGGGGCTGCCTGCATGTAGCCCTGAATGAAGCTCCGCGGTAGAGGAGACATGAGGAAGTTCATCACTCAGACTGAACTCCCACCCAAACTTGCTTGTGAATGATGAGACAATCATAGGCAAATGGAAAAAAGTATTCTGAGAACGTTGCCAGCTAACACATAGTTGCACATTATGTTTTGTGTTACAGACTGGTATTTTAGAAATTCATAGAAAGCGGCTGATTCCAAAGCCTTGGATAATGAAAAAGAGAAATGGCTTTAAACCCAGTAAATCATATAAAATATATTTATTTACTCAGTCAGTATTTATTAGTAATTTCTGAAAAGGGAGGGAGACATTTACAAAAGGAATACAATCCAGTCTTTTGTCTCAAAGAGCTTATAATTCTGTGAGGGGCATTGAAAAAGCCAGTACCCAGTGTAAAACATACCTATATCATTATTAACACAGATCATTATAGGTAGCATTCATTTTAATAAAGTTTATACCACATATATCTGATCTTCATGGGCACGTTACATTTATAATAAAGAAGCAGCAATGATAACAATTGAAATTTTATATTTAAAAAAATAGAGACTTCGCAGTGTTACTTCTGCAATGAGAGTTTTAGTTCTCATGGAACCCTCCTGGAAGAGACATACCAAGACCCAGTTTTCATATCACACACAACAACAAAAAGAAAATCTTAAAAATGGTATCTTGCTCGTCTTGATATGACAAGCCTGACAAAGTGATATAATAACCAAGAAATGAGTGGATAAAAAATAAGTGAATGTCTCTACCGTTCCTCTATCCTTGACAACAGAACTTCACAACAGTTACTGTTACAGGATTCATCACTTACTGAGTCATATATTGTTTGCTGTTTCAGCTTCTCTTTTTGGTCTTGGAGATTGTTACCTAATCCTTATATCTGTTTGTCCTTGCTTGTCCTGAGTAAGTTCCTTGACAACAAGCTTTTATAGCCTTTGTAACCCTATTCAGATCCTGAAACAATACTATACATAAAGTTGAACCACATCTCAAAAAACCATGCAACACTCATGCACACACACAATCTGTGTTACGTCAGGAACTCAAGCAGGATGAAACCCTGTCTCATCCAACCCAAATTACAAAGCTGCAACTTTGGCCAAGAAATAATATAAGCTTGAGTGTCTCCATCTACTAGATAAGGATAAGAACTGCTACTGAATAAACATTTAGGGATGAAAATATAGAAAAGCGCATCTAAAGAACCCAGAGCAATATCTTCAGTGCCAGACCTCTTCTTTGGCATGCACATAATGAGAGATTTCTTAGTTTCTGTCCCCATAATGTGCCGCAGGTGCCATGCAGTGCTCAACTCAGGGATGCCTTTCACATAGAACACAAGGTGAGGAATGTTCACTACAATTGTGACAGTCAGCAGTCGTGAATAGATACTGTTAGGTTATGAGTTGTTGAAGTCAACAATGGCCATTACTCTATTAAATGCAGGAACGGGAGCTGGGTCCGATGACATGAATAGATGCCAGTGAGGCATATTTTCAGTTAGGCATGATCCACTGGAGGGAAATCATTCAATAAGTGCTGTAGGGTATATTTCAAAATAAGATATTCATTTTGATCCCATGCTACTTGATGGGTTCAGTTTTTGTGATAAATTCTTTTTTGTTTGCAGTCTTCTGAAATTCCTGCAGTACAATTTCTCTGTGCTTTGTGTTTTAATTTTTTCATAGCCTTCATCACCTTTCACATGCTTTTCCTCTTGAAATCTTTCTTAATGCAGCCCTACTGACTGGAATATCCTCACATACCCTCTCCTTTTCTATACTCGTCCAAGCTTTCACAGATTAGCCCACTTTCAAATGCTCAGTACCTATTTCCCTGTCCTCACAAAGATGATCCTTCCCTGGCAGCTTCAGAACTCGCCATCCATAGCGCTCGTTTGAATCTTAAACAACAATCTACAGCAGCCCATTTATTCTATGTTTATATATCTGGTTACCCAGCTTTATAACTGCTGTGACCTGCTTTACAACTCAAAGCACACGTACAGTTAGAGCATTTTAATATTTCTAATTAATATTTTATTTCCCTCAAGTGTTCCTAAGAGGAATTTATTCCTTTCTCAAGACTCAGCCACTCTGCCTCGCAATAGCTCAGCCTGTAGGCAGAAAGAGTCCTGAGTAAGGGAAAGAGTCAAATAAGGCTGCCTCTAATGGTGCTTCTTCCTGTCATAAATTGAGGCTACTGAAGTGGGGTTCTCAGAGCTGAATCTTCCAGCAATTTTTCCACAGTCATTTCGTATTCCTTCCCTCACCATAGGAATTCCTTAAGGTAAAGAAGCCCCCATCCCCCAAGGCTAACTTCCAAAACCTATGACCCCAGGTTGGAATCCAGCATGGCATAGGCCCATTTGTACCTATACTGTGTTCTGTCATTCCATGACTATGAAATAACGGATCACTCCTAAATACTTCCCGTTGTGTATGGTAGAGATTTGCTTGTTAAGAGGGCTGAGTCACAAAGAGCTTCCAGTTCTGGAACCAGCTATTCCCAGGCTTGCCCTATCTCTGTTTTAAACCTAAATCTAGGATTTCTTCCTTTCCTTGGAAATTTAACTCAGAGCACCTCTTTGTCTTTTTCTTAGACTGTGCTTTGCAGGAACTCTGCCTGCTGTGTCCCTCTACTTCAAATTCTGAGGGTCCAGAGTCAGCGTTCTTCATTGTCAGGAGATATTTAGGTAAAATAACCCACTTACTATTCAGGGG
Source organism: Dinomys branickii (assembly GCA_004027595.1). Classification (NCBI taxonomy): domain Eukaryota; kingdom Metazoa; phylum Chordata; class Mammalia; order Rodentia; family Dinomyidae; genus Dinomys; species Dinomys branickii. Next base: position 24,870 of record PVLD010005982.1, on the reverse strand, counting down.
CCAGGCTCATTCACCTTGAGTCTCAGAGATTGGAAACCTGGAGAGAGTCACACCATGTTCCATTAAAATATAACCTTAAATCAATAGAAACTTACTTATCCTGGACTATGAAGTCTGTGTCTCACACAAGCCTTCCTGAGCCAGAGGATCAGCTCTCAAAAGAGAAAAGAAGAAAGAAGTAGAGGAAGGAGAGGGCAAGGGGGGAGGAGGAGGAGGAGGCATCAGAAACACAGCTAGAGCTGGGCTCCAGGGAGGTGGCCCATGCCTGTAAGCCCAGCACACTGGGAGGCTGAGGCTGAAGGGTTGTAAAATGCAGTCTACGCTGGGCAACTTAGTGGGAACTTATCTCAAAGTTTAGATAATGAAAGTCAGAGAAAAAGAAATCATATATAAATATGTGGTTTTATACACACACACACACACATATATAAAGCACGTTAAGTGTTTCTTTCGCATCTCCATAAAAGAGAATAAGATTTGTGTATGTAATGTCCTGTCCCCAGAATATACAAGGAGCGAATCATCAGAATCAGGTATGAGAAGCACAGTGGCAGCAATGTGAAGTCAAACTTGAATTGCAACTAGCCCCGGACCATCGCACTAGCTTACGTCATTGCACTAAACATGTTTTATTGATTATGGTAAATACTTATTTATATATTTTTGATAAGCTATACAGTTCTCAAGGGTAAGGGCTATAACAACAACTTCTCTTATGTTTTCTGTAGTAGCTAACACAAGAATACCTACTCGGGATAAAGTTGTTGTCTTTACTGAGCAAATAATGGGCAAAATAAGATCATCCTCATCATCCTATTCTTCCCCATACAATTTTTATTTGTCATCTTCTAGATACTGGCTGAGCTGAATATGAAATATTACGACTTGATTATAGGGAGCAGAAGTTGTTAAATTATGTCTTAGTCTTTGAACAGTCCAGATACAGTGAAATGCTAGTGGCAGGCAGAAAAATTATGACATTTAAAATTTATTTTGTACCTATTGTTGTCATATTTATTGCCATTTTCAATGGATGTAATTATTTTTAAATAGCTTACACCATTTCCATATGCATTACTGCTGAACTGAAGGAAAAACAGTTAGTGTCACTCATGGCTGGGCTTTGGAACAAATGCAGTTATGTCACTGGCCAGGCTTCACCCTCCTTTTCCATGACACTTTAATTCTTCCAGAAACATGTTTTGATCTTTTAGGGCAAGTGAACTTCCATAGCTGTGAATTAACCTTAAATAAAAACAGAACCCCCTGGTCCACTGTCAACTACAACTAGACATTGGGAAATGGTGAAATTTTCTTCTCTGAAAACTCTCATTATAAGTATTTGTTTCCAAATTTAAACCTGTATTCAAGAGGAATAGGAAGAATCCTCAATAGATCCAGATGAAAGCTGTACAGATTCCAAGACTATTGAGAAAAAAAAGATTGATTGTTTTGCAGATAATAAGGATGACGACTACATCTGTATCCCAGTGGTTCTAAACTTTAAACATTACCAAAAATATGCTCTCTCTGAAAACATGAATAATATTCTTATGATTGAATGCAGCCAAGGTCTATAGTAACTGTAAGGGCTATTAAGCAGGATCCTATATGAATCCAGAGAATGAATTGTATAAGCATTTAGAAAGTACTGATGATAAAGGGATTCATAAAAGTTGTTATGCTGATTTTATGTTGATCGATGTTTGAATATATGGTGAGTTATTAACCAGAGGCAAGTGAAACTAATGTTTAAGTATTATGATATATGTGTAATTGAAAGTGAATTTTCTTGGCAAAATGGTTAGCATAGCAAAAGAGAAAGAATGAGTGAGTTCAAATAAAGATAATAATTCAGAAAAATCTATTTCCAATTCCCCTACAAGTAGCCAAGTTTCACATGAAGCCAAGAATTTCTACCCCGAAAGGAATGTGGTCCAAAAGATTTGAAGTATATTTCATAGGTGACAGTCAGTTCTGCTTCATAATCAAATCCGTTCAGTCTTTCTTCTTTATGTTTTCATCATAGGTCTTGTTCCCAATCTGCCCAGTCTGTTAACCCCTCTTTCACCTCCTTTTCCTACTACCTGTTACCACCTACTACCCATCTGTTGGGTACATCACTTACCTTTTGTCTGGAGAGATCCTAATTGTTGAAACATAGCTTTGAATTCTATGTCATGGCAATTTTTTTAGTATTCACATTCTAATTGCTTAGTATGAGGACCCCACAGCATAAACATGGACTCACTAATGATTACAAAGTAGAAATATGAAGGTTCATAGACATATTTCTGACTTTCCTTTGTTTCTTTCTTTCATTTCCTTCATGATCCTATTCTCTTTTTTGTAAATCTTCACTTTATCACAACAGCAGACATAAAGGAGGACCAAATGCCCCACAGCTGAACTGTCTTATCAATAAACCCACAACAATGATATGATATTACTGTAATTGGTTGATTGACTCATTGGTTGTAAAACTATAACATTTTTACTACAAGGAAGTAAAGAAACCTCATTGGGGTTTGTAATACTTGAGGGACACTACATAATAAAAAGTAAAAACAGAATCATATGGAATCTTTTCTACATTTCTCATGGAAGAAAATTTATAAAAGCCAGGACATGAAAACTATATTTTTCATCTAACTAGTTTAAAATGTCCAAACTTAAAAATAAAAAAAAATTGAGACAGGGTATCACTATTTAGTTCAGAATGACCTTGAACTCATTATGCAGCCTAGGCTTCCCTCAAAATCATAGTGATCCTCCTGCCTCAGCCTTCCAAGTGTTGGAATGAAGGGCATGTGCCTCCAAACCTGCCTTTAAAAATAACTTTTAAGTCCCACTAAAAATACACTACCATATAGCATGGAATCATTCACCAACATTTTTAAAAATTATAAAGGAAAATGTTTTTTAAAAGTGATTAGTAAATGACAAATGTAGTGGTACCTCAGTTCCCAAATGCTTTTGTTTGCAAATGATTTGATTCTCAATCAGAAGCATTTGAAAAAAAATTTGTTTTTGTTTGCAAACTCTACATTAGGTGACAAACATGACTGTGGCCATCTTTCCTGCATGAACAGAAACATAGCCATCTTTTGCAGAAACATGGAATGAATTAAGTTCCTAAACCAAAGTACCAGTGTATAATGATGAACAATAAACAAAATTAGGTTACCTCCTTTGACCCTACACTACTCTCTCCATGGATAAAACAACATATAAATAACCTCAAAAAGTGCATTCTAGAGTTCAGATGAACTACTGTATCTTTTACTAAAGTTCTGTCCGACATTATTACAGATCATTAACATGGCAATTTAGATGTGTCATGCTAAAGCTGTCATTTGAGATAATTTATAAGGCAGTTTATTAAAGTAAATGAATTTGTTATATCTGTATTGTTTTGTGTAAATTCTCCCAAACTTTTGCATATCTTTCCTTTTGCTAAGTGGAACAAAAAGAGTTTATTTGATGATACTGATATGTAGATTCATAATTGCTAGAAAAAAATCTTCCAGGACCTCTCCCTATTTCAAATGTCATATAGCAGTTTTTGTCAACCAGTTTTTTGTTCTTCATTTGTATTTTCACAATTCTGTCAGTCATTGCAAAGCACTGGCATTCACCAAAGATGTAATAATAATATCAAAATTGTATAATACCATAACTGACACTACAGTCAAAATTATCTTCCTGACTGAAATAGTACTTCACCAGTAGAACAAAAATATTGGGAAATACACTATGTGCTTCAAATTTAATTGAAAAAAGATTAATTTCATAAATTTAGAATAGGAAAGTGTGCCTAAAATTTCCAAGAATCTAGGATTTGAACAAGGCAGCCAATAAACACAAAATACAATGTAATACAAATAAATTTAAACTTCATGAATATATAAATTTTAATGTCCCAGAGTTCTGTGGTATTTTACAGATGTCAGAACACCTCTGAAGCTCATGCCTCATTAATGGTTTTGCATTTTTGAGAAGTATTGGCAAAATGATGTGTGGGAGTACTGGGAAAACCTACTCAGTATTGCTACAAGTACAAATATTCTATCACTCAAAGAGTGATCAAATATATCTTCTACATTTTACATGGAGATAGTGCTAAGCATTGTTAATACTAAAACTTGTGAGAAATAGAAATGAACCCAATTTTATATATTTTTCTCAAGTGAACTGTTCCAAGAAATAAAGACTCTGGTATTGATTCAAATGAAAAAGTTTTCAACAACTGAAGAGTTATTTTGTATCATACAACATTTAACTACTTTTATTAAAATTTTCCACCAATGATACTTTATTAGGGAAAATCTTAGGAGTGAATTTTGCTAAGAGGTAAAATAAGAAGATTCTGGGGTCTTTGTACATTAAGAATATCATGCATGTATATTACAGGTAGGTACAGAGGAAGTATGCTAGATTTCAAAAAAATGAAAAAATGTCTTCTGCTCTGTTACGGCTTGTATCTAGATGTACTACCAAAATAATATGCACTTATAGGTGGAGATTTTAGGAGCTGGGTGGATCTAGTTTGTGTGCTATTTGGATTAATGTTGAGTTTTACTAAATTAGTCCGTTGACTGGTTTAGCATAGCTCTGGTGTGGATATTGGGGCATGGCAGGATATGATGGGCACCAGTCATGGAATGTAGAGGTACAGAAAGAAAGCAGGATAGCTCCTTTCTTCTACTGATTTCTGCCTGCCACACTATGAATTGTTTCTCCTTTTTAATGCCCCTCTTCCATTCCACTCTGACTGGGAGCCAGTCAACTATTTCAGCCAAACAAATCCTCTACAAACTGTGAGCCAAAATAGACTTCCTCCTTTAAGTTTGAGAGTTGAGAATTTTGTTCCAGTGATGAGAAAAGTAACTAAGACATTCTCTAAGTGGTTTTGTGCCACCATTTATGTACTCTTTCCAGTGTACCATGACAAATTACTTTTTAAAAACCAAGCTATCTTTAATATTTAATTTTAGCAATCATTCAGCAACTCAACCATTTTAACATGTATAGAAATTATGAAATTAATATCACTGTTATAAGTGGAAATTTAATGTGGTAGACTAACAACTGGTCATCAACTTATAACCCCCAGTTGAATTGAACCAGTGAGGTGCTGGGGGTAGGAGGCCCACCTGAGGATTGTTGCCAGCAGCATAAGAGGCAGAACTGGAGAAGAAGAGAGGCTGTTGGGAACCTAGAAGCTGTTGAATGCTGTTAGAAGTTGTAAGGAGCTGTTGGTTCTTTTGGAGGAGCTTGTCATGCTGGCTTTCCTGGTGAACTTGGCTGTTCTCATCGTCCAAGGAGCTCAGGACCTTGGTGTCACTGAGAATGGCTTCAGTTCCCTTTGGGTGAGTTCTGGTCCTTACTTTGAGCATCACTTCCTGCCTCTAGACAGGAAGATGGTGTATTGTTTAGTCTCCTGGAGAAGATTGTCACGTTGGCTTTCCTGATGAAACTCATATTTTCACATCATTGTTGGAGTTCAGGACCTCACTGTTGCTGAGAATGGCTGTGGTACCTCTCAGGGAAGCTCTGGTTCTTACTCTGAGCATTGCTTCCTGGCTCCAGTGCAGATCCCTCAGCCTGCTAGCACAGATCCTTCCACTAGCACAGACTTTCTAGCTTCAACCACTGACTTCTGGGCCTTCCCAGCACAGACCCCTGAAACAGGCCTGCATGGGACATTGTCATGGGCTCTGGGCCTCCAGGGGGACTCATGGGAGGCACTGTCATGCTCTCTAGGCCTTCAGCTGGACTCATGCAGGACATTATCATGGGAACCAGGCCTTCAGCTAGATTCTTTGATCTTTAGTGTGTGGACAGATTTCCTGCACTCTTTTGTATACCATATTTTGGGTGAATATTATAAATAATCTTACAAAATGTGTCCTGTATTATATGGTTCCCCTTTCAAATATCCCAAACCGTCACATTTAAGTATCTCCCAAACCCTCATCTATAAAAACCAGATGCCCAAATCATAGCAATATCCAGAGCTGGTAGAATCTTTAAGAGGTAGAGACAGAAGGAAGTAATTATACTCGGGGCATGCCTTTGAATCATGTGTTTATCCCCAAGCCTACATTGCTCTTTCTCTGCTTCCCTGCCCCTGGAAAATGAGTAAATTTTCTTCATCTTATGATTTTCATCCTGCTACTTTACCTTAACACAGAACCAGAAATAGCAGAGCCCACTAACCATGGACTAAAATGATTACTCAAAGTAAATCTTCCCTCCCATTAAGTTAATTTCCTTCAAGTATTTTGTCACATTTATGGAATGCTAACACAAGTATCATCTATATAAATAGTTATATATACACGTATAAATTATACAGTGGTGCAAATACACACTCACACATACACATGCAGTCAAACATACAGAGTGGTAGAGATCTACTCTTACAAAGTCGATTAAGAGCAATTCTTTCTTTAGTTGATTAACCCCACTGATAATTCTTCACTGATACTTCCATTTTGTACTGGCTGGGGACAATTTAAAGGCAACAGAAAAAGGCAGTCACAAACTCTATTATCTAGTATAAAAATCTTGGGGATCAACTTGAAATCTTGGGAGCAAAATTTCACCTATTCAAATAACTCTAATTCAAGTGTCTTGTTATGATTTGTAAGTATTATAGACTCTTAAGAAGGGCTCCTTGTGAAGGGGAAGAATGGACTACTCTTGGCTTTCAACAACCTGGTGGCTTCCTGATAAGGAAATTGGTATTTTTCAGGTGTTGGGAGCAGTGACCCCAGTATGTCACTTCAATAGAGTGCCAACTCAGTGGGGTCTGCCAGAAGTTTTAGTACTGTATTGTAAAACTCATGACTCTGTGCTAGCTCCAACGCTTGGCATTTGTAAGGGTTTTCAAAAGTCCTTCTATGAGTCTATTCCTTCGGAAGTTAAATCACAGAATACCTCCTCTTCTCAACGTATCACCCAAAATTATTTTGAAAATAAAAAGATGGTTGTTTCCTTTTTTTGCTTTACTTTTTGTGTTTTCCCTTTTTAAAAGTAAAACTAAATAAAGGATTATCAAATAAAAATGCGTCAATAGTCATATGCTTTGCTTTATAACATTTTGGGTTCATTTGTTTGTCTCTTACTCTCTTAAAAGTTCAAAACAAAACTTCATCTTACAATAGCTCCAAAATTGCTTATTTTCAGAAATTGGGAAAAGATATTACCCTTAAGAGTCATAGGCATTATAGACAGATGGAATAGCAAAAAGAGTAGCTGACCTATTCTGGCAGGTAGAGAAAAACTGTTCCTTATGTCTGAACTATATGAATGAGGTAAAGCAGTAGCCACAAACAGGTATTTCTGCTTCAACCTAAAGATATAAGTTTGAGTTGATTAGGCAGATAAAACTTTGGTACAAACTAATGAACTTTTAGAACCACATCCCGAGTCTTTCTCATCAACAACCTCTGCCCCATACTGTTTATTTTTAGAGTTTAAATGCTCACTAGAGGAAAATTATCTGAGCATCAGCAGAAGCTATGATAACTAGATTTAGTCCTGAGAAAATAAGTCCTCATATGGACCTTATGAAAACAACAGAAACGGTGAAAAGTTGGTCGATAACCCATGATCTCTCCCTCAAAATGACTGACAGTACTGACCTAAACAGGTATTTTTTTGACTGAATTGATATTTATGATGTATATTTCAGGAAAAGTTCCAGTCTTAAGGATACCCATTAAAGACCATGTTACTTATTTTCTCTGTCTTTTTCTTAAAATTGGTACTGGGAATTGAACTCAGGATCTTAGCTTGCCAGGCAGGTACCATACCTCTGAGCTATACCTCTGACCCCATGTTAATTCCTTACCTGATGCTGATTAAGAAATACCTGGATATGAAGGAACTATGTCAGAATGCTGGTAAACTGTGATGGAGAAATTAGACTGTACTTTTCAATGCACACTAAGTATAAAGAGATTCTGCCTACTTATTCACATTTCAGTGAGGAAGATCTCTAATTTCCTTATATTTCTGGATACATCATTATTCATTTTATTGTACCTAGAGCAAAATGACCTTAAGTAGAGAGGAGAAAATAAAAGCACTGTATTCTTTTTTTTTATTTAAAAGAACAAAAACAATAACAAACAGATACACAGTAGCACAAAAACAGTACAAAAACTGGTTGTTGTATTACACATTGATAACTTCAAAGTGTATGCTTAGGATAATACAAATAGACATACAAGACTGATTAAACAACTAATCATTGATTGTTCCTTACATCAAAGAGACATGAGACAATAGTGCAACCATGTTAGCCATCCTGCACATATATACATACTTACATAGCTATCCCCTTCTTCCTTCTCTCCTTCCCTTGATCCCCATTGCTCATTATTTTTGAGCATACCTCCTATCATGGTTGATACATTGTGTCAACTTGGGGAGTCTAGAGGTTTGGCTGAGTGACTCAGCAGGAAACCAAGGTGCTTGCTTTGTGTATATCCTGAGCCTGTGCAAAAGGAGGACATGGAGACTCTGTGAGAGCTACATGCCCCCTGGGTGGTGGTAGCCTGTTTACAATGTAAGGAAAGAAAAGAGGCTGCTTGCAGCCATTCCTTCCTTTTGCTGATTGTTTTTCCTGTGCTCTGCTGCCGTGAACATTTGCCCTCTGCCACATGCCACTCTGCCTCTGAGCCAGCCAAGTATGGACTGAAACCTCCACAAACTGTAAGCTAAATAAACCTTTCCTTCCTTCATTTTGGGTGTTGGGTATTTTGCCTCAGCAATGAGAGGAAGGTAACCAAGACACCTCCCAATGTATATTCCCACCTCCAGGTTCCTACATTAATGATACAATATGCTGTTTGCACATGCACATCTGATTTACCTCACTTATGAGTATGGTCTCTAATTGTGACCATTTGCCTATAAAAGCCTCAAGTTTGTCTTTCTTTATAGCTGAATAATATTCCATTGTGTAAAAATGCCAGTTTTTTAATCCAGTCCTCTGTGGATGGACATTTGGGTTGCTTCCACAGTTTAGCTATTACAAATTGAAGCACTGTATTCTTGCTAGCAAAACTACAGGTCCTTTAATTGTGGAAGAACAGACTGTCCTGGTAATAAACCAAACTCAGAGTAGCTGTTGTCCTCCCTGCAAGTTACTTGCTTATTTCCAAGCATTCACAGGCCCACTTGTGGGTTTGAGGATCATGCAGTACCATCATCACTAGTACTCATCACAGATCTTGTTCTGGGTGCTGTTAGACATAAGATGAACCTAGTAGTGAGTTTAAGCTACCATAATTGCTAGTATGATAGTTCCAATAAACATCAATATTTCTTGTAGTGGCTTTCTTTGAAAGTAATAGAACACAGGCAGACGGCCTTTAAGAAAGTGAACAACAGAAGATAGAATTACTTTTTTAATTATATTGATTAGTAGATATTTGCAGTACATAATGATGCCATTCCTGGGGGGAGTTGGTGCAAGAACACAGCACTCCTTAATTCTTGTATCAGCGCCACCATCTTCCCTGTCCTCCCTTTGCTCCATCTCTTTCTTCTCTTCCCATTTGCAAAAGGCGTGTCACTTTGTTTTCTGTTACCTATTTTATTTTACCCTTTATTGAATTCTTTTAATTTCAGGTGTTTGCTTACTGTTCTCTTTAACAATATCATCACCATAACTATCATTGTAATCATCAAGTTCCTACTACCTACTGATCATGAAACTAATCGAGACAAAAATGAGAAGAAGTCACATCCTCTGCCTCTGAGTTGTCTATAATTAATTTTGATGAGATTATGCCCAGGAGTAGAAGGCCCAGTAATAATTTAATGTCAAATGATATCAATCAAAATGCATATGAATTTACAAAGGAATGTTAGGAGCTAAGGCTAGGAACAAACAAACAAAATCTCTACTCATTTATTCATCCATTCAACAATAATTTTTCATGATTGCATCCTTAGGTCTCCTTTCTAAATGTATCACCTAAGTCAAGGCAAAGTGTTATGCCTTCCTGTAGGAAAAACAGCTTGCAGATTACAAAAGAGACACTTGGTTGCTATTCATTAATGGTCCCATGAACTTAAAGTGGTCAGGACCTAAAATGTTGTGATGAGATTTAGCAAGTTCTTGTTTAAATTATCATTTCTCTGATGCATATTTTCAACTTGCTTTGCTGTGTGAAATTTAAAAAGGCCCGTTTTTTTTTTTTTTTTTTCCAGACTGAAACAATAAATGTTGCCGTGCGGTTTAAAAAAAAAAAGAGAGAAAGAAATTTGGCTGAAATTAGTAGAAAACTTACATGACTAAAATAAATAGGGTTTTTGTTACCCTCCATGTGGTAAACCAATGGTAGATCTAGCAATGCCATCACAGATTCAAGTTCTATCATTTTATCATTGTATTCTCAGTGAGTTGGCCTCAACCTTATTACTATTCCCTTTGGTTCATTTGATTTCCATAACTCTGCTGATACATCTGCATTCAATGAAGGAGCAACCAGAAGGGAACCTTGATGGAGACCACTATGAAGCAGACGTGAGCAGTACTTAAATTAATCAATTGGATTTTCATGTTTACTTGTGAATCTGTCCAAGGGTTAGGCTGAGTCACTAATGCCGACTAAAACCTGTGGTGGTAGATGAAGCCAGGAAGCCTCACAGGATAAGACAAGATCACAGGCAAGGACACCTGGATCTGATCTCAACTAGAAAAGATGATAGCCTCAAGCATCCCACTCCTGGGCGGATTAACTCAATACCTTACCTGGAGATGTCCTTGAGTGATTCCACCCTTCTTGAGTACACCCCTCCTTTCTTCTGATAACCAAATAAAAATGGGCCAAACAGTGAAGGCCTTGGTCTTAGCCCTGAAAGAATCTCAAATTCTGTGAGAAGGCTCTGATCCTCCTGGAGCCCTGAAATCATTCCATTTGCCTCTTTTTTATTTGGCCTTTGTCATATACTCCTTCAGGAGACTGTGGACCTGATCAGCCCACAATAACTAAAGGATGTTATTAACCCAACAGAACATGATGCTAGACCTTCAAAAGATCTATCCAAGTAAATTTTTCTTTTCTTTTTTTTTCAGTACCAGGACTTGAAACCAGGGCCTCATGCTTGCCAGGCAGTTGCTGTACCACTGAGGTACATCCCCAGCCCCCATCCAAGTAATTTTTTTGAAAAATGGAAGTAGGTGAGAATAATGTAAATAAGATGAGGAAGGAGAAGAAAAAATAATTTAGCTAAATGAGAGGAAACAAAAGACAATAATTTCAGGCGGGTAGAAAAGTACATACAGTACATTAGAGGGATAATAATACTGATCTGCTTGGAATAAAAATCATCTCAACTGGATTGCTCATGATAGGATATCAAATTAGCTAAAATTATTTATGTAGTCCATTATAAAAGTAGAAGATTCATTGTGATAGGGTCTTCAACTTTATTATCTTAAGAGCCACCTAGGAATTAAGAAAGTACACTTCTAGGTTTGTCTTCATGGGTTGTGGAAGCATGACTTTAGGTACCATACCTGATCCCAGCCCTTTTCTCTCAGGCACTTTTCCCTTGCCCTGTCTTGAACTAAGGGACTGTGTTCCAACACTCCCTTACATCATGATGCTTTTGCCTTGGACACAGCCTACCATGGACAGACACCCAGAAGCCAAAATAAACCTTTCTAATTTAAATTGTGGGCTTCAGGTATTTTGTAACAGTAGCAGGAAAGATAGATAACACATATATGGTCTTCATAACCCGTGTAAATATGGTGGAATATCTTGAAAATGAAATGAAAGTGCAAAGCACAAGAATGAACGATACTCATGCAATTTATTGAATTTGATTTAGTAAAAGAAGGAGCAGCAGCAGGGAAGAAAGCGTGCACCTTCTAAAAAACAGGTGGAATTTAAGATTCAAAGTAAACAAGGAGGTAAGAATCTATTTTAGTGGTAATACTAACATCCCAGAGTTCAAGCAAAGCATGGTAGTGAAGGATGATAGCATTTGCCACAATATAAAAAACTTATGGATATATCATTTTTATTTTATTCAAAAATATGTTATGAACCCATACTCTTCAGGTGATGTTAAGATGAATATTGACATACCTGAAACTAACATGGGCAGTGCATTGTTATAGAGGAAGGCTGTAATATAGCCTACAGAATTTTATCAGTAACGGTATTCTCTAGGTTTTTGTGTTGCTGTTTTAAAATTGACACCACACAATATGTTTGGCCTAAGTTCATTTTTAAATGGATCTAATTATTCTCTACCCTGTAACTTTTTATATCTTATTTTGGGCAAAAGTTCTTGGCTCACTTCATACATTACATTTATAGAATCTGTTAGAAACCTTGTGAGATAGGAGTATACATTAAGTACCAAATAAAATCACCTCTACTCAACTGTATCTAATAATTCACCAGGGCCTAGTATTGCTTTCCTATAGTCTTTAAAGAGGCACTGACTCTTCATTCAGTCATTTCTTGCAATCTGTTAAAAATTCATAGTGATGGAAGGTGTATTAATTTTTTTTTAAGGACTAAGATGTTCTTAGCCATCTCCATTCTTTTCTGGCTCCAGATGATAAACACACAAAACTCTCATCGCTGTCCCTGCAGTGTAGATAATCCATTTATTGTTCACCCCAAAGTCTTAGAATACTTAACTAAAAATATACTTTAGGTCATCTTTGTAATTCAGAAAAGGAAATTTGTCTCTACAGAATAATTTATCCAGACCTCATCAGAATACCTTTTGTGCGTTACAGAGCACCTTGTGTGTGTATGTGAATTTAAACATTTTTATTCTCATCAAAATAATCTTCAAGGCAGGTAAAAGAATTCACATAATTTTTTTCTAGAACTCTGTCAGTTTTATTATTGTGATTATACTACATTTCTGTTTGTCACAGTAGCTTAAGTTTATTTGTTCATTTCATTTCAGTATGGTTCCAGACACTCCAAGAAAATCTCTGGAACAAAAATAAGTTTTAATAAAAGCCACAGGGCTGTAAAGTGTGTTTATGTTTCCCTTGCTGTTTATTATCTACATATGGCTGACAGAAATTAGCTTCCTTTCACATGATAAATTAAATGGAAGAAATTTTCATGAGAGAAAACTAGATGAAAGTTAAAGATTAAAGCATCCTTCGTTCCTGTTGTAGAAATTGTGGGCACAGCCACAGCCCATTCCATTTAAAACATTTGTTAAAGCCAACTTTGAGGCTGGAATTTTCAATAAATCAAGCTTAGGTTATAAAAGATATTTTGAAGGCTTTTGTGGTGCTATCTGTACAGGATGAAAGATTCACGATTAGATATGAACTTCTCTATTATCATTGCTTTTGTTACCGATGTAAGGAGGAACGAATGGTTAGTTCTTTAACTCTACAACAAATAGCAAAGGAGCTCAGCCCCGATTTCTGTCACTGTGTGACAGCACTGCAGAGCATGGCTAAGAATGTATATATGCCTGAAAATGGTTATGGGTAGGGGAATTATAATGACATCACAAGAAATGTCTTTAACAGATATTTATATTTTTAAGCTATAAAAAGTCTTGTCAACCACATTGGAAAATTGCATTGTAAATGACATGTATATGCACTGGTCTGTTTTTTGGTGAACAATGATGTTCATTTTCTAAAAAGTAGATTTACTTTCACTGATAGTTTAACTATTTCTTTAAATAAACATAAATTATTTTTAAATTTAGATTGTGGATTATATATCATATATGTGCATCCTATATACAATATTTTTCTTTTCCATAATTGAATATTACTGGAGACATTTTAAGAACTGTACAGTATTTTATAACAGTCATATTAGAATTTATTGAGCCACAAGTATTTTGTTTTCTCTTTAGTTTCATTGCAAAATTTCAGCGTCATAACAGTGATAGACAAGTAAGAAACACATACAGTCTTTTAAAACCTGGATTTTAGTTCTAAAATACTTCGATAGCTGTGTTGTTTGGGTCAGCGAAGGCAAACAGGTGACGGGAGAGCACGAAGGTGAAATGAAAGGAAAACGGAGCTCCAAGTTACTTTAGCGAGGTCATGTCTGACGCATTCTATACTGTTTTTGTTATTCCTTCTTAAAACCTGAAATTTCCTTGAAGAAAGTTCCTGCAAGAAAAGCGATTGTGCCTTGAAACTGGATTAAGAAGGAACCGTTGCAGTAAGACAGAGTTTAAATGCTGAACAATAAAAAAGCAGTGGAGGGGCAGGGATTCGGCTCAGTGGTGCAGCGCCTGCCTGTCATGTGTGAGGTCCTGAGTGTGACTCCCAGTACCACCCTGCAAAGAAGAAATGGAACTTCCCTAGAGAAGGGGAGGGGGAGGAGAGCCACAGCGGAGGGGAAGTGTTGGCCCTTCAGAAATAAGAATCCGATTATATAATGTTCTGCCAGGTACTGCGTTATTCAGGGGCTTAATTCTGCTTCCCTGAGTGCTCACTTCCACAAATATTAGACTAAATATAACAAAATATTTTGTAGTCTATGCTGCTCCTGTTTCATCTTAGAACAAAAGACAAAAGCGAGGGAAAGGGTGAGTTCCGTAAGCAGAGTTCAACATAAGGAGAAACCGTAGGAGCGTGATGCTCTGAGAGCTGTAGACATCGTGGGCACTTTCACGGCTCACAGGACAAGACTGAAAAATCACCGTATATCCAGGGAGTACTATGTAAATTATTGAGGCAGGGTCCAGACACTTTAGGAAAGCTAACAGTGTTGGCAGGCATGTAAAAACTAGTCAACCAAAAAAAAGAAATCAACAGTTCACTTCGACAGAAAGCAGAACGAGATAAGTCCTATACACTGAGAACTCAATGAATAGGGGTTGTCCAAATACGTAGAAGAACATTCCTCATTTCCTAAGTCACCTCTGAAAGCAGAACGGAATTTTGATGGAAAAGGAGGCCATCTCAGGATTGGTACAAGACAGAGGACGCTGTCAGCTAGATGGATGAGCAGACAAAAGCCATCCAAGGACAGGCTGATGCCTGCAGAAACAACACCTGGAGGAGTAAGTGGCTATGAGTGAAAACAGCTTTGTCACCTTTGGTCTGAGCTCTAAACATTGATTAAAGATTGAGAAGATAACCAAAAAAGACTATGTGCATAGCAAGCGTATCTCTTAGGAACTTTTATGGTTAAAGCTTAAATTACCAGCAACAGCTCAAATCTTCCACTTCACAATATTAAATTACTAAACACAGGGAGCACTCATAAAGATAATGAAATAATTTCACCACATACATATATGCACAGACACTTACAAATATATATATATATATATATATATATATATATATATTCGCCACACACCTGCATGCACACTCATGATGTCTCTTTCATCACTGCCAGAGAGGATAGTGGCGCAGAAGAAGGCAGTGATGGCGGAGACTGAAAGTGCCATTTTGAACTAAGCCAAAAGACAGCTGCATGACGTTACGTGTTCTTGGTGTGACAGCTGGAGATCTTGACAGCACTAGAATCAATCATAGCTGTGCTACATGTTGTGACTATTTGGGTTTTATTAATTCTGTAAAGCTAAATGAGAATAATATACCTACTTTTTAGTGAAGTGGTGAAAATTAAATAAAATGCATGGTTCCTGATACAGACCAGTTTTTCAATTAATGGATGCAAATATATTCCATGGGAAAATGAATAATGTACAGAAAGACAAGGCCTTTGGTGTTTCTTGTGCTGGAAATGAAGTAACCTTTGGGGTTACTTTCAATTCTGTGATCTTCTGTGTTTCAGAAAGGTGGTCCAAAAGAAACCTATTTTTTCTTCTGTAAAGACAAGGTAATGAGTACTTTAAAATAGGAATATTTTATAGCTTCCACACACAATATAACAAAAGATAATATCTGCATTATTTAACACCTAAAACTTTGTTCACAAAAGTCAGACCATAAGGGTATTTCTCCTGGTATTAACCTTGGAAGATTCAGATCTTTACAAAGATGTTTTGAGAGAGAGACAGAGAGACAGAGAGAAATGGGAAAAGCTTTGCAGCAGTATAATCATTTGGAGCCTTTTCCTGCATTCGCCTAAGCTGTCTTTAGCGGCTACTGGTGCTGCTACCTGTTGGCTCATTCTTACCTTTTGTTGTAATTCTTTCTTCTCCAAGTCCTGCATTTGTCTGAGATCTTCTGCAATCTTACTTACCTGTTTTCTCACAATCCATGGTTCCTGCGCCATTCTATTTTTATTTTACCATAGATCTCCTTGGTTGATCTCACTTGTTGAATAGCTTATAGCTAACAGGTACAGAAGCAAGCTCAGCGCTTCCAAAACAGCAAACGTGTGTGTGTGTGTGTGTGTGTGTGTGTGTGTGTGTGTGCACGCCCAGAAATCACTGGACATGGATGAAATCAGAGACTATGTATTATCCTTAGAATTAATGTGAAAGCAAAATTTTGGAATGAACCGTTCCCTGATGTCATGGAAAAAGAAACAAAAGCAAAACATTTTTCTCTCTGTTGAGGAAATGTCACTAATGTTCAAATTATAAAATTTTCCCCTCCATTCATATTATTTTGTGTGTCCAGCTTTCAAGACCCTCTGTAAGGACCTTTACCCAATCACTTACAAACTGGCTTTCCCCCTTATTCATTCGGTCCTCTTCTCCAATCAGGCAATATTCTTCATAAACTCTTGAGAAACGAGGCTCCTTTTTGCTTCATGGTTTTCCTTTCCTTACTCCTACTTTGAATGAAGCATAGTTTCCATGTACCTGCTTGTATGCACATTAGACAATGGACTTCAGGACTGCACTTCCATAAACCATTTCCAATGCAGCTGGCCTTAACCAAGGGGTTTAACTGACCTTATACAGCACCACAGGCTCCTGATAATTTCCTGAGATCACCAGGTACATTAGTTATTATTAGCAAAAGACAGAAGTTCTACCCAAAAGAACTCAGAGGAGAATGTCAGTGTACTGCATTAATACAGGTACAGTGGAAGACCTCATGGTCCCTGTGACCTTACTTCAAGAACAGCCATCCTACTCACACAGGTGTCAAATGAGGTAGCCAAAAGTAAACTTTTGAGTGTACTCAAACACGCTGATGCTTCAATCCCAATGTAGCTAATTCTTTGGATCGTCCTTTGGAAGTTAGGGAGCATCCTAAAACGAGCACACAGCAAAATCCTACTGCTTTCCTGTTGTCCAGAAATGCCTTCTAATTGCCCTGAAGTCTCCTTCATCGGGCCCATCAGGCTGGAAGAATGCTGCTCAGCTGGGGAATGTGCAAAGAATTTCCAGGAGGTACAGAGACATGGATACATTTTAAAGAAACAGTTTCCCCATCCTGAATTTTTATTAAAAGGGGCCATCTTGACACTGCTGTGAGGTAGCATCCCCTTTCTCACTTCCATTTCACAGACCCAATGCTTACCCCACAAAAATAAACACCGGATAACCAACAAAAGGCAATGATATAAAGTTTTAAATAAGGTACCCTAGCGGGATTACCTTATACACTTATTGCTGAGGCTTCCCTCTCAGTTAATCTAATGCTATGTAATTTTATTTCCTGAAAACCTAGCAGTGTACAGCAATAATAATATATTGTTTCTCATGATTCTTTATGTTGTCCTTAGTTGGTTTAGCTCGCTCAAGTGGCTACATTCGGCTGAAGAGTTGGGGTAGCTAAGCCAGCAAAGGCTTTCTTACTCTCGGTAAATGTTCTCAAGGCCTATCTTTCCCATAATTGCCTACCAGTCACCAATCTAGTCTGAGTTTTCTTACTTGCTAAGAAATAGGACAGTGTGATCAATTAAACATCAAGCACTAGTGCCAGCTCAGCTATTTCTAAACCTATGCATTTCTGTGAGGGCAGAGGAAACAGAAATCTAACTTTAAAAGGATAAATAAATATAAAATTTGCATCTATAAAAATGCCACATTTATATTCTACAGTAAATAAATATTGGTGTGTATTAAATGCCTTTATATTTATATTTTATTTGAAATGTTCAGGGTGATCCAATAGCTTTATAAAAATATTATACAATAGACAAAAATTTACATCCTTTTTGGCTATTTATATTTATAGTAAAATTTTAGAAGCTAAGTGTTATGGTTTAGAGCAAGAATGTCCCCCAAAAGGCCTCAGGCACTTGCAGGCCCAGGTTTGGGGGAAGTGTTCAAATCACAGGGGACATAGCTGAGCGTTCAGCGTCAGTCTGATCGGAGGAAGCGGATCGCTGGGCGTGTGAGCTGGCGGGTGTCGCTCCATTCCAGGGTCCTGGCTTCTCTCTCTGCTCCCTGGTCACTATGGAATGCGAAGCTTTCTTCTGCCTGAACCCTTCGTCCGTGCTGCTTTTGCATATGGACTTACACTTCCAAATCGTGGGCCAAAATAATCCTCTCCTGTGTATTAACAGTACCAAATAGTCTGTCTCAGTGACAAGAACAGTGACTAAGATGCCTACTTAAAATTTTCTTTTACGGACTTCATAACCAACTAATACAAAAATTGCTTGCCAGATTATATTGCCAGTTCTGTTAAATTCATTGCATTATTTTCCAAGTTGTTCTAAAACTCATGGGTGACCTATATACATTTTTAACATTCAGGAAGTTATATTTCCTTCTGGAGCTATAGAGCATATTTATTCATTTGTTCAGTATAATTTCATTATTAAATGATAATCATGTTTTTTGTACTCTAATTCATCCCTTTATTTCTGAGATCCTCAATCTTATTTGTGCTGTGAACCCCATCAGCCATCTGGTAAAGGCTATGATTTTTTCTCAGAATAATAATTGTAAGTGATAACATAAAATATTTAAGATTATACAGAAAACCAATTATATTAAAATACAGTTATAATATATTATAAATGCCAAATTTGTCGCAAAGTACTATGTATGATTGTCACATACATAACATGGTTTAGTAACAGATCTAATAACTACTATAATTTTGAGTGATATTTCAAGGAATCTGAGACAACAGTAATGTAATGTGAAAATATCTGTGGTGTCTATTGTTGACAGTCTCATGTACTGCAAATAATACTGAGGATTGTAGCTTACATTTATAATTTAATGAGATGATAAATTTTAGTTAGAAGTTAGAGAGAGAAAGATGCATTTTTTTTCTCCATCCAAATTCATAATCCACTGAAACATTCACATGAATTTCTTGGGACGCTTTTGAACTACAGGTTAAGAATCTCACAGACTTCATGCTTTTCAGTCATAGCTATTCAGGTAGATTGAGTTCTTCAGAACCTACTGCACATGTAAGTGGGAACTGGCTTCCTAGAAATGCTAACAGTATACATGGGTAAATAGAGTAGTAAAGTTCAGAAGACAACTTGATGGCTGTCCAAAACTAGTTATCATATATGGATTTGTCTAGGATACAAATATTTATTCACAAATATGCCTTAAATTGTAAAGCTAGAAATTATATCTCATCTGTATTCTATGTGGTATTTGGAAGAACTATTAATAATGAGGAATATTAAATTAACATGCGCAAAAGCCAGTTATTTTTACCTGTATCTTACCTGTTAGATCTTTTCCTAAACACTGTGTATATATATTCATTAAATCTCCAGAAAATACAATTATCATCATTTCACTTTATGGATGAAATAAGGCAGTTTGTAAAGATTATAGTCACCTGTCCTAGATTGTAGTAATAACTCCTTAACTTAATCTTTGAACTGCCTTTCACTAAATTATGCTCTCATGCATTGTGCAGTAGTTTGTCCATCAATTTATTTACCTATATTATTGTCCACTTTTTAACAAGTCTTAATTATGATCCTAATCTGTGCCAACTTTGTGAAGGAGACTGAATAACATCTATTTGTTTATTTATTGACCTGTTTATATTATGCCCTATCATCTATGCATGGGTGTATACTCCAGTCTGGATTGTTATATTGTTTATTTTTATCCGTTTTAGCTTTTGACACAAACAAAGCACACTGTTTTTAAAGTTCACATTGTGATTCTGAGATATGATCAGGAAATACTTGAACCTAGAACAGAGGTGTAGACTATGTTACTCCTTTATCTTCTCCTGACCTTGTAAATACATGTCTTCATCATTCATGCATTTTATTATCATATGCTCACTGGAAAAAGAATTGCATAGCCTCTTTAAGAAAAAAGAAGTTCAAAAATGGGAAGTAAACTAAAGTTGAACAGTAAGACAGACTATTTTCAGCATCACAGAAAGCACCTGTGACCCCCACATTCTCAAAAACATGTCTTGTGTAATCATTTATTCAAACAAATAGATACTAAATATTTTCTCCCTAAGATCCTCTGCAGTTTAATGTAACTAAGTGGCTAGCACACATGAATTCTCATTACTGAAAGTTACATTTCCAAGACAATTTGACAAAGGACAAAATGTTCCTCTGTGTAAATGCTCAACTTTATTGTATGAAAATATGAACCACAATACAGATCTCATATAAGGGAGCTACGCTCTGCTGATTACCATTAAGCCAACAGTAGACAGATAGAGTATCAAAGACATTTCCATGGTTTAATCCACATCTATTTGTTTCCTGTGCTTCTCCTATGTTCAGCCCCAAGGTAGAGAGAGAAAACAAAAGAGGTGGTTAATGACCCCTTTTAAAATATAAATAACAAATACCACTTGCTGCTCCTCTTTGAAAAATTAAAATTGATTTTATTTTTCTGGATGAGAGATGATCTGGCTTGGGTGAGGCACAGTGGCTCCTGTCACAGAGGCTGCTGCGAATTTTGCTCCAAACCAAACAAAATATAGCTGTGGCTGACAAATTTTTATAAACACTGAACAAATTTCAAGCCACAAAAAGATACAGCTTCTGACAAACAGAAATTATGTTGGAACTGAAACACCTATTGTGTCAAAGCAAGTTCCTCCAATGCCCTTTTGTTTCTGAGGCCACAGTGTTCAATAGCAAAAGGCAGAACTGTCTGTGGTGCCTGAGGTCTACAGAAAGAAAACCTCGCTTCCTGTTTCCTACACACAGGCCTCGTGTGTAGGAAAAGCACCCTTTCTTTCCTAGCTTTCAGGTTTGAGGCTAAGCCTCTTGTCTTAGGAGCAAAGATGCCGAGGGAAATAAGGCACACAGTTGCCTTGGTCCAGTGACCTTGGTTTTCTGACACCCCTTTAGAAATGGACCAAGAAACAGAATGCTTACTTCATTTCAAAGGGAATGATTTCCCAAAAGACTTCTGACATTAACAACATTTTCACAAATCTTACATTTTAAACAGCACAAATTATTTCCCTTTATTCTTCAATATTCCATAAGTTTCAAATTCCATGCATGTCTGTATATGGGTTTATACATTTACACTTCGAAGATATCAATGGATAAAGCAATAACCACTGTTGAGACCATATCACCTTGTCTATAGATTAGTTGTGATTGTACTATTTTTTATGCTAATTGGTGTCTGTTTGTCAATATGTTTTTGTACTTTTATTTTTTTTAAATAAAAAAAAAATTCCATGTTTAGTTAAAACCTGCAATATATTTAAGATTTGGGCACTTGGAGGCAAGCGCTCTTCTAATACTTTTCCTTATGTACACTAGCTCCATAGCAACTGGTAAATGTCAGGAATAGCCATTTATTGTTACCTGAAAAGTTCAACCATTTATTGTGTTTGGCAGCTGTGCCTCACATTCAAGTTTTTATTCACTCAGTGCAAATACATTTTAATTGTTCCCAGAACAAAGGCATCTCAACCAAACCCTTTATCTGAGGGTACGCCACTGTGTTTTTGGAGTATAAATTCCTGGCAAATTGTACACCCACCTGGCCCCAAAGAAAACTTACATAACAGCAGCAGGCATTGGCGCTAAAGCTCTGAGCTGTACTCTCTGCATTGGTGCTGCCTCCTCTGAGGCTCCTGTTCTGTGAATGAAAAAAGGTGCATCTCCTGACTAGACAATGAAACACGGTGTTCAAATATTTTTAGTAGACTGCTGTTTTCACCACCTTTTTAAAAATATGCTAGGCGTGATTTCAGAGATCAGTGGAATTATCTCATGTTACAGAAGAGAAAATTGAGACTTAGAAAGATTTAAGTTCAGAAGACTAGAAAGTAGCAGAAGATGCAACTTACCTAAGGACAGCCTTGATCCTAGTGAATTAAAAGAGGGTCAAATCAACTTCTCAAGCTGTGGTACAGTCAGTCACATTTAATGAAAAATACTTTCCACTGACTTTGTAATAAAAATGTAGAAGGCAATACCAAGAAAAAACAGCAACCCTCATGGACATTTGGAAATTATCTTTCTTTAATCTTCAAATTGGATAATATTATTCTCACATATTTTCCCCCATTGTAGATTACAAAGTAGTACAGATCCAAATTAACCCTTCTCACCCTTAATAACTATGATTGTGTAAAGTGGAAGACATTTAAAATTTCTCTTGAGTTTCATTTTCATTGATAGCCATCACCCTCCTGTGAATGTCATCATAATATTGCTAAATTGATTTTCTAAACTTTGGCTAAGCACCTATAACTGACAAGGAGATTGCAGCGATCACATATCTTGTACACATAGCAAATACACAAACGTATGAATGCATATAAAGTGGACTCATGTCAGAAATCTAAAATAAGATAGAATTTGATGTCCATTTTAAAATTTTTTTGTAAATTTGTAGTTTAATAGATGTCTTTAGTCTGTTTTCATCACATTCCAAAATTGTCTTTATTTAGTGTATCTGTTTCATAGAATGCTTTCTTGGTTAAACTTTCTTGTAAAAAGCAAGGAGAATAATAGATTATTTTCCCTAACATATTCTTTATGGCAAGATTTGTGTGGCTGGTGGAAACACTCTCCAGACTTATTACATGATACAAGCTCCAAGCTATACAATCTAGTAAAAGGCAGACTATTGTAAAGCAGCCTGTCCTTGCAGATACTATATCTTCCAAACTCAAAGTAAATGAGATTGAACCCTGCTTCAACCCAAAGTACACTTCAAATGGGAAAGGTGTGCTTCTCATCTATCTTTGAACACACACACACACACACACACACACACACACACACACAGAGGAATAACAGAGATCTTCAGACTGTGAACTGTGTAAAGATGGCAAAACTTAGGCTGTATAAATTGCTGACTGTCATTGAGAGGACATTCTGAATATTCATACCTGGTACTAACAAAAATAAGTGATAATGTCACCACTCAAACTCAAACCATTTATCCAAAAGATATTCGAAGCAAAAGAAGACATCATCATATTTTTCATATGCGATACAGAAAGAATGAAAGGGGCAAGTTTTTAGTACTTTATAGAATAGAACTCATATCAAAAAATCTTAGCAATATGCTGGTCTGCCCTGTCAATCTGTGATATTTATTCTTCACCTGCAGTTCTTGTCCCTGTGCTTACTGCTTCAATTTTAATTGAGATTCACTCATATCTTCTCAGAACACAATTTTATCAAAATGTCAAAGTTAATTTTTTATTAGCCCACCTTTTATTTAACCAAGACAGTGCCAGAAATATTTGCTAGTCAATATTTGAAGAGAATTTTAATTTTATACCAGGTTTTGAAGATTATGTGAGTTTGAGACAAAGCTTCTTTTGTTGTGTCCTTTCTTCTTCCTTTGTAAAGTTTTTCTATTTGACATGGTGTTAAAAATCCACACCTCACAGCCTACCATGGGATCATCCCCATTGTAGCCATCCAATGAACTCCAGGGACAATGGTGAAAATTAGGTGGTCAGTCTATATTCATTACCCTTGTTTATCCAAATTCATTGTTTGGTTGATGCTGAAGAATAAAAGGACAAACCAACAAAAATATAACAGGAAAGGAAAACATTTTTTTAATAAAAATATTTTCAAGAATGAGTTGTTTTTCCTTACTGTACTTAAAAAATATGTCATTTTTTGAGATTTATCCAATGCTGGGATAAAGAATATGTTCTGAAAATCTCTTTTAGGAAGATTTATAATATTAACCTCAGGCTATTTTAACTCCCGTCGATCTTTATGAAAACAGCCAAGAGATCCATTTGTTTTCCAAAGAGTAGAAAGTCTCTGTTACTTTTGTCAACCATGATAGAACAAATGACTTTGGGTCAAAGTGATTCAGTTGTGAAGTGTCGGGGTTCTGCCAGTCCCCTGGAATACAGACTTCAAAATCAACCACTTTGGACCTGCACTGCCCATTGCAGCCAGGGGCTAAGTACTCTTACTCAATTTTTTCTGGGACTAGCATCGTTATAGAGCATTGTAAGCCCAGGATTAATAGGAACCAGTGCAGTGGCTACATGTTATCACATGGCCAGCATGGCTGGTCAAAAACTAAACATTCTGTCAAACTATTCAGTCTAGTTCTTCACTGTTGTTTTCCTTCTATATAACGAAGTAATCATGTGATAACTTTCCCCAAACACTCTATTTCTTGACAGTTCTTTATCTCTTAAAGTTGCCTGACATGGTTCTACTATTGTATTATATCACTTAATGCTAAGCAATAATCGATGACAGGTTATTTGATCAATCTTGTATGTCTGTATGTGTTATCCTGAACACACACTTCGAAGATATCAATATGCAAAGCAGCAACTATTATTGTTGGTTTTTTTTTGTTTTTGTCTTTGGTTTTTTGTTTTTTGTGTTTTCCTGTTGTTGAGAGGATTAATTGTCTGACCAATTTTGCATGTCTGTATCTGGGTTCATATATATACACTTCGAAGATATCAATAGGTAAAGCAACAACCACTGTTGAGTCCATGTCACCTTGTCTGTAGATCAGTTTTGATTGTACTATTTTTTATGCTAATTTGTGTCTGTTTGTTAATATGTTTTTGTGCTTTTATTT
>PVLD010005981.1:0-105496 GCA_004027595.1 Dinomys branickii | reverse complement strand
AAAAAAAAAAAAAAAAAAAAAGAAAAGAAATAATGGTCTTAGCTGTGAGATTGTATCGCCCCCATTTCCCGCTGTGCACACAGACCCTCAGTTCCAGTGCTCGCCAGCAGGTGGCGCGCGGCCTCCACGGCGCGAACCTTCGGAGCGGGCGCCCTGCGGCCACGGGTACCTCCGATAGGTGGCGCTGCAACTCGGAGTCCCGGCCCACGCGTTGCAAACTGCGCACGGCACCCAGAGCCCCTGCAGGTGCGGGAAGCAACCTGCCTCGTCCAGGTCTAGAATGCACCACATCCTTTGTACCTGGCTGTCTCTGCGGGTCACCGAAGTTGGGAGCGACCGAGAAGCCGGGGTCTGCGCCCAGCGATCTGTCCTCGCACCTTCCGCCCAGGGGCCCTGAGCGCGCACGCTGGCACCTGGTGGCCCGAATGCAGGTGACTGGCCTCGGTGTTCCCAGCTTCCCGGGCTGTGCATGTTCAGCCACCGCCCCGAGGTGCCGCTGCAGGATCGCAACCGCGAAGACTCACTGCAGTCCTCCCTCTAGTCCGGAGCGCAGGTGCCATCGTCCGGCGACCCCTGCCCTGCACAGAAGAGGCCTCCGTGGCGCTGGCAGTGAAGGATTCTGTGTCAGCGGCCAGGAAATGCGGCCGCTGCCGGGTCAGACTCGATGGCGCCTCCCAAACACCTGCTTGGCCCAGAAAGTGGCCCCAGGTGAGACGCGTCCACCCCGGCCTGCCCCACCCCTTCCTTCTCCGGTTCCGGCCTCGGGGTCAGCCTTCCGGGCGCCCCGCCCCCAGCACTGGCGGTGGGGAATGTGGGGTTCTCGCTGCGCTGTCTGTGCGGGCCGAGCATGGAGCACCCACAGGTGTCCATGTGCGAGAGGAACCAGGGCCCCCATGCGGACCGCCAACAGCCCCAGAGCCTGGTTCCAGGAGCCTGCGGGTGTTCTTGTCTCGCCCTCGCCTTCCCAGCTTGGTGGCAGTCAAGGGTGAAGGGCGATTTCACAGTCAGCGGCTTGGAAAGCTGCTGGCCAAGGCAGGTCTTCTTGCAGCCTGCGTGGCCACAGGGTGAAGAGCCCAACTTGAGGCCTAGAAGCCTGGTGCGCTGCGCTGAACCGTAGGTGGCCGCGGCAGGAAGATTCTATGTTTGAGCTCAGCTGAGGCTATTTGAGAACATGACTCAAAATTTAAAAAACAAAAAAAATGCTGGGGGTTTAGCTCAGTGCAAAGGCCCTGGGTTCAATCCCTGGTATCAGTTCAGCCCTCTTTCCAACAAAAGCTTTGCATAACTCCTGAATCTGCAATCACTTTAGGATGAGTCTTCCTCACACAGGAAGTCTTTCCAGACTCCACTCTGACTTTGCCCTAACGCCCAGGCACAATCCTCAAGAACTCCTATCTCAGAACTAAGCTATTCCTTCTGAAGGACTCACAACTTCCGGGTGTCCAGCCTTTCCAGTCTCTTGACAACTCTTACACAGCAGCAGGGCCCTTTGCCCCAAACTGCTGGCCCTGACCACAGTCTGATAAGAGATTTTCTTGAAGGCTTAGTGCTGAAGGAGAGGAAAAGGAAAGGATTAAAATGAGAGAAGAGAGAGAAGGAGATAATGACTACTCAGGGCGTGCAAGACATTACAAATCATTCGGAATTCAGGATTACTTCAGACACATTTTATTATAATCTTGGTACAGTCTACATAAATTTGAACTTGTATTTATTTGAGTTCAGTTATAACATAGCATAATAAAAATCAAAGCACTGGTACTCTGAAATAAAGCAGGCAATCCCCCAGTCAATAAACACACTTGATTTATTTTGTATAAAAGGGTTAAGTTTACAACTAAACTTTTATAAAAAGTTTAGCATAGGTACATCATTACACGTTTTAAGCAGAAATATACATCTCTGCCACTATACAAGAAAACTCTAGTTAAAGAGTTCACAAGGTTCCACTCAATATATATATATATATATATTTATATATAAATATATACAGAGCATTCAGTAGGCTTGCGTCAAAAAGGTAATTTCTGACCAAAGACTTCATTTAAGTAACTGAATACTGAATCCTTCTGGTATTCACGCTCCACCTTTGAAGAAAGGCAAAGTCTGCTTAGATTGGGCAATTCCTTGTGATTTTTAACTCCCCATGGTGGGAATAGTATATAAAGAAAACCTTCCAACTGCAGAAAGGGCATTTAAAAGTCTTTTTCATAAATAACGAGTATCACAGTCCAGGTTAGACAACACCCCGGGAAGATGATTATTCTCAGTTTTCCTTCTTATTTTTCTTTTGAAAAAACGTCCATTCAAACTTGTTGTCCTCCTGGAAATTGTTGAAAAGTTCGGCGTCTTAAAAGATCCTACGGATTTGTTTTTGTTGTGCAAAAAAGAAAAAAAAAAGAAAAGAAAAAGAAAGAGAAAGTCATGAACACCTGCAAAAGATTGGGAGAAAGGCGTGTTTAGCAGAACGCAAGCCAAGGGCAGAGGCCGGCAGCCCGGCGCCGCCGAGGAAGCCGCAGTTTGAATATTTAACCAAACACTTGGAGATGGGGCGAACCCTGGCGTCCATATGCAGCACACAAACTCGGCCTCCAAGGCGCAAATTAAACATGAAAATCACAGAGACTCCAGGGAAAAACTTCCCAACCCAATCTCATATTTGGATTTCCAGCGGCGGTGCTCACAGGCGCCAGGCTGCTGCTTGTAACAATTATTTGATTGGAAACAGCCCTTCAGTGAGCAGATAGGGAAGTCTGGGATCCCACAGCCCGCAGTTAAAGCACAGGGGTCCCCAGCCACCAGGAGGATCACAGGACTGCGCTTTCAGGGAAGGAGGATCGCCATGGAATTTGTGGTGATAAGATTAATTACAGCGGAGGTTAGCAGCTCATAGCACCAGGGAAATAAATAGCAGCCAGACGAGACATTACATTTGCTATAAAAGCCAAGCACCACACACACACAGACATACACACAGACACACACACAGACACACACACAGACACACACACACACACACACACACACACACACTCCCTCCCTCCCTCCCTCCCTCCCTCTTCCCGGGGCCACCTTCGTACTAAGTTCCTGGGGGAACGTTCTAGGATCTTGAGTAACCAGGGCTACAAGCCCCTTCTTGTCTGCTAAGACGACAGAGCACACACATCACAGTAAAGCAAGCACGTATTTACTAAATAAAACATTCTACCGGCTCGCAAGTGACCTCACACAGGCAAACTACAAAAACACACGCACCCACTCTAAGAGGCACAGGTGAACACTCACCCTTTATTCAGCCACAGAGTGCTTTGCTGTCGTTTGACGTTAAGTCAGAAGGGAATTCGGATGCCTGGAGGAGAAGAGGATAAAGGCTCGGTGTTAGACAGTCCTTAAAGAAGAAAGGGCCTCATTTTTTTTCATTAAAGTACTCCACACACCAGCAAGTTGCATGAAGCACGTTTAGGCCACCATGCACACTACACGCATTAATTCACACGCCGGAACTTACTAGCAATTGCACGCACGGCTCAATCTGCAGCAGCACGTTTTTAAGGAAATAAAAGTGGATTAGCTTCCTTGCAAGTATCAGTCTGGACCATGCACCTAAGAATGACAGCCCCAGCAGTGGCTGGAGCGTGGCATCGGGGCAGGGCTCACCTGCAAGGACAGGATGCTGATGTCCGTGTTGAGCGTGGTCAGCGGCGTCCTGGACGCCTGGTTCTGCCCCGGTCTCGGGTGGTGCAAGGTGACGATCGTAGGGTGCGAGTCGAGGGCGATCTGCAGGTCCAGGATGTAATCGATGACGTGCTGCAGTATTTCCATCTTGCTCACCTTCTTGTTCTGGGGGATGCTGGGCACCAGCTCCTTCAGCTTGGAGTAGCAGTCATTCATGTTGTACAGCAGGCTCATTGGGTCGTCCACCGGGGTTTTGCTCCGGGAGATGCCCAAGCTGTGGTCCGACAAGCTATTTTTCCTAACAGATCTCACCGGACTGAAAGCTTTCATGCTGATCGCTGTGCGAGAAAAGAGAAACCGGGCTGCCCTGGAGCTCAGGCGGCCGCCTGCTGAGAGAACTGCACTAGGAACCGGGATCAGCTCAGAATGAAGCGCGAGCCCGGCGGGGCGGATTTTATTTGCACTCGCCTGGGACACACGAGCGGCCATTCTTTCGTTCCTATTGGTGAAAAGCGGCGCGTCCGTCAGGCCGAGCTAGCGCTTTCATTGGCTGTTCTGGGCGCGGGGCGAGGGCTCGGTTCTTCCGCATTTGCAACCAATCCTCGTGAGGTGGGCGGGGCCGGCGCGAGCCCAGCTGGGCTGGTAAATAGAGTACAGTAAGCGGACGCGATCCCGTCAGGGTACTGTGCATCCTCGATTTTAATTTTAAATTCATGCAGGACCCTACCCCGGGTTGATGTGCCCCGATGAAAGCTAGCAGCTTGCAGCAGCCCTAAAGTCACAGCGTCAGGGGAAAATGTCACAGTGCCCTGCAGCCCAAGCCCACGGGACAGCGTCAGGACACAGCCAGCCGTGCAGGAGCAGTGAAAGAGGGAGCCGGATAGTTGTGCTGCTGGAGGCTACGAGTGCAGAGTGAGTCCCGTCTCTTTAGATAAGGAAAAGCTTTGTTAACGAAAAAAAAAAAAAA
Source organism: Dinomys branickii (assembly GCA_004027595.1). Taxonomy (NCBI): domain Eukaryota; kingdom Metazoa; phylum Chordata; class Mammalia; order Rodentia; family Dinomyidae; genus Dinomys; species Dinomys branickii. Next base: position 100,854 of record PVLD010005981.1, on the reverse strand, counting down.
AACTGACCATGCATGCATTCAAGGTCGGGTTTAGTGTGGGATTTTGCAAAGCAGGAGGCATTACTGGCAAATCAGTAAGATGAATGCATTTGGAATCCGTATCCACCCTGGCTCTGACCGCTGAGGAGCACGGGGGCGGGGTCACCACTCTCTTTAAGAACCTGGCAAGACTGTTAACAATGATCCTGTGAATTGGAAATCCCTAGGACAATCTACATATGAAACTCCATTTCCACACACTGCCCTGGAAGGGCTTGGGTGTATACGATTAATTATGCAAAAACCCTGATTTCTGGGGTCCCATTCCTGCATCTACTGTATGTCAGAAGCCCTGGCCATGGACATCATCACACTTAAACAATTATTTTGATATGTATGAGACTGGGAATCTTTTCAGCACAGGTGCTGGAGGCAACTTCAGGATTTCCTCAACTGTCAATCCTGAGAACTCATCCACTCGTCTAAATAAGTGTACAGCTCCTGACTCAAATGCTTCATTCACACACAAGTCCTGCTTGACTGAAGTCCACAGTGTATTTACTGGTTGTGGGTTTGGGTTAAAAAAAATCATTCTAGGGTCATATAAAAATCAGAGTAGAAAAAAAATCATAGTGGAAAACAAACTAGAAGACTCTGGAAAACATCATCTTAATATCTCGCTTTTTCCTCCATCTCTGCGTCCTTTACATTTAAGAAAGAGGAAGGAAGCAGGAGATTGAAAGCAAAGCTCTAATGGGGAAACAGTATTTTTTCCTTCAATTAATGATTAATTCCTCCACTGGTGGGCCAGGCTGACCTCCCCGTGACAACCACGTGCCCCAGGGCTTTTCTCCAGGGAGGCCAAGTTGCTGGCACTGTAGTCCGTGGGTGTCACTCCATAAAATTTAGCCACTTGAGCTTGGAGGATGAAGGCTGAAAGTTCGACCCAGCGGAGACCTTCCCTGGGTCCTGCCAACTAACTTGACCTACTCTGTCTTCTCCACAGTGTTGGAGGACTGAGGTCGTCTGATTATCAAGCCTGGAAATGATTTACCATCCGACACCCCCCCTCCCCCAGTTCGAGCCTTTTGATGTACTTTGTGTGCATGTTTCTCTGTCACACACGTGCCACAGCGGAACAGATTTTGTTTTGACATTATTTTGGTTCATGATGTTATACTTTGACTATTTTACAATAATAGCCAATGTAAACAAACATCTTTGGGATTCTCAAATTATTACTTATGATTCTTGGACATCGCAGGCTCTTCGATCTTCACACATTCCTCTGCTTCTCCCAAGGACACCGTATGTTATCATCCATGACAGTGTTTCGGTCCCACGGCAGTGAGACTGGGGCTGGATGCTAATGTGGCTCCAGAGTGTCTTGAGCAGCGCCTTTTGTATCCTGCTGTAGTAAAACTGCTAAATATGGTGAAAGTTTTCTGGTGTTGCTTTCTTTAGCTGCCTCATGGAGTCCAGTCTGCCTGGCCCTGTTGAATTCGATTCTATTGGCAAGCTACGCAGTTTTGCATTCATTTAAAGATAATTTCTCAGAAAGCTGTATAAGTTAATGATTTTTTTTTAAAGGCTTGAGTTAATAGTTGTCTCAGCAAGGCCAAGCTGAAATCACCTTTAAAATTATGCTTTGGCGGCTGTTTGATAAGGAGGGGACATTCAGGTTGGAGCATTTTCGGGGCGACCTTAAAAGGCATTGAAAAATCTGCCGATTAGTGTCTCTGTGGGTTTGCATTTGAGGCTCTGAAGTTCACAGGGTCCCAGCTGCAGGAAGGGCTGGATCCGTGGGTGGTGGAAAGGTGCGAACGGTTTCCGGCGGGGGTTGGAGTGTGTGGGTGGCGATCCTGGCCTCTCTGGCTCACCTACTGTGCTGTCCCTGTGTTGACGGGTATACAGGGGGTGCTTTTCAGGTTCCCCAAGCCCAATTCCGCGGCTTGCATGCCCCGCCAGCGCCCCCCTAACCCCAGCCAGGCCGCGGGCAGTAATGAGAAGCAGCTCCGCGCTGCGATCTTGGCCAGGATCCACGCGTGGGGGATGCCACTGGGAGGGGGGGTCGCGAGGTCCTCCCTGCACATCTGGCGCAGTAGGGAGCGCTCGGCTTTCTTCCCCTCAGCCCGCGCTCGGTTTTGTTCTCACAGCTCTGTCCATTCCGCCGGTGACCCCCCGAGCGATCCCTGACAGGTGATGAATTGGCAGCGGCGGCGCGCAGGGCCGGGCCGCGGCGGGGCTGGAGCCGGAGCCCTGGAGCAGACTCTCCGGCGCCAGGCGCGTGACGCCGCCCATTCACAACGCCCCGCGGCCGGGTCCTCCCGGCGCCGCTCCGGCGGCTGCCATGGCAACCGCGCCGTCACTCAGCGCGCGCGCCCGGCGGATCAATGCCTGCGAAGCTCTGCCCGCGCGCACCTGCAGCCACCGCGCGTCTTAGGTTTCCCGCGATTTGGGGAGAGGGAAGAAAAGAAGAGGGCGATGTGGTTGGGGGGACACTGGAGAGAAAGAAAAAAAAAGTCTTCCTTTTGGGAGGGGGAAAATAAAAACCAGGAAGGCGTCGTGTGGCTTTCCACGTTGCCAAAGCAAAAGGTTTTGCTTTATTTCATTTGTTTTTGCAACCGAAGGCGTCCAGGGTGGGGCTGGCGCAGGGAAGGTCACTCTGCTCCTCGCGAGTGAGATTGATTTATTCCTTTGGATCCTCCGGGTCCTCCCTGTGATGGCTTTGATCCCGGACTCCTAAAAATACCTTTCGAGGGCCCCACCCCACCCCCAAGGCCAGTTCCCCTCTTCCCTACTGTCCTCCACCTCGGAGCCCTCTGAGGTTGCGTAAGAGTACCCCACTGAGAGTTTTCCAGGACAGCAAACGTCACCCCTACCCCTGGCCCTGGGGAGGCGAGGAAAGCGCAGTCGGGTCCCGGCGCGGGGCGCAGCGCGCAACCCGCCGCGCGCCCTCATTACCACTACAAAGCCCGGCCCGGACGAGCGCCCGCGCAAAGCAGCCTCTCGCCTGAGCACTTCAGAGGCTAGAAACTTCCAGGCAGCTGGACCGACGCGGCTGCCGCCGCCTCCTCGACAGGCTTTATCTCCAGGGAAAGTTCCATTTTAAGAATCAGATGCCAGCATTCCCGGACAGCTTACGGCATCCGGATCCCCGGAGGGCGCGCCTCTGCAGCCGGGAGCGTTAGCGGCGGTTATTTATCGTCTGTCCGGGGAGGAGCCGCCGGACACACACGTCCTCTGTTGGCCCTGAAAGTGCAGCGTGTTGGAGGCGGGGCGGGGGGGGGTGCCTGCAGTTTGTTGTGGTCTTCTAGGAATCAGCATCTGGATAGCATAAGGATTGGAGTTTTTGCTTTCTGTGTTTATTTAGTACCTTGGCAAGAGGGAGCCCTTACCGCAAAACCAGATAACAGATTTTGGGATTGTACAGGCCTGTGGGGACAGGGCGAGGCGAGGTGGCTGGGGGATGGGCGAGCAAACCCAACAGGAGGTTTGTTTTCCTCACTTCGGGTCTCTCCGAGGACCTGTCTATTTTCTTAGGCTTCTGGAGGCTCACAGCTAGGAAGGCACTAGCCGAGCGCTTCAGCGACTACTACGGCTTCGCGGCTCTTCCTCCCCCGCCCCGCCTCCACCCGCCCCAATTCCTTCTAGGATTGCAGCGCGGTCCTGTGGGTCTCTAGAGCCCCAGGTGAAACGCCCGTGCCAAATCCAGTTGCGCGCCACCATCTGATCCTCAGTGGTAGGGAGGGATCACTTTTCAGCTCACTTCAAAGAAAGCAAAGTTTGGGGAAGTTTGGCGGAGGTGCAGATCTCACTACCCGCGCTGCCGGAGTTTTGGGACCAATGCGGTGAAGTGTCCTGATTTGGGGATGCCTTTGGCTTTTCCAATAGATTCTCCTTTGTCATCAAATTTTAAAAAAAGGAGGAAGGAAAGAAAGAAAATAAACTCGAGCGAGAGATAAAGTCTTGGAAAACAACCGCGGGCCGCCCGCGAGCTGGTGGGAGCGGGGCTGGCGTCATCAAGTCTGAGTGCCGAGAGGCGCGGGCCCAGCCATAGTAGAGCTCGGGGACCCCGCTGCGCGCCGCCCGCGCCCTTCCGACCCGTGTGTGACCGTGGAACACAGCAGCCAGCGACAAGGGCGGGCTTATCCGGGAATCAAGCTGCATCTAATATTATCATGCGGCTGCAAAAGCAAAAGCCGAACAAGGCCGGGTTACAGCGCCTAACAAGAAACACATTGCGCGTCTGCTCCGGGCCACCTCGCGCGTCCCTGAGTGTCCCGGAAACCAGCGGGCGCGCTGCCCTGCGCCCTGGTGCCACGCACCCGGGCGGCGTCAGCACGGGTTGTGTGGGGAACAGACTTGGATTTTAAAACCCGATGTGTGTACCCCATGCTTCCTGCACACTTAGGGGATCACCGCATGTGTCTGTTGGCTTCCCCCACACGACTGCCCTGGGCAACCTCCCGCTCCCAGTTAAAGGGACAGCACACTCTGGGGACCCGCGAGCCCCTGTCACGCGTCCATCGCGTGTCGCCGCTCCTGGTTCCGAGGCATAGGACGGGACCGAGGCCGTGTCCCTTGGTGGGGTCAACCGAGACCGATCCCTCCTCCTGGCCAGGGTCGAGAAGGGCCCCAGGCGCCGGGCGAGGACTTGCCTGGAGAGGCTAAAAGGCCACGTGCTTTAAGTCGTGCATTTAACTTTAACCAGTTTGCCAGCCTTCCCAGAGCGCACGTGAGGAGCACTGATGTTCCTGCTGGTGGTGACACACGTTCGTGTGTAACTCTGGAAAGCTGAGGCCGGAGGGTGCCAAGTTGGAGTCCAGTGAGGGCAATTTAGAGAGAACCTGTTTCAAAATTAAATAAACAAATTAAATAAATAGAAGAGCTGGGAAATGTAGCTCAGTGTGAAGGCCCTGGTCCAATCCTCAGTACTACACAAAAAAGTTCTAAAAGTTAGAAAGGCAGGCGCTAACCCCATTTCTCAGAAGGAGAAACTGAGACACGGATCAATGACAGATTCCTTTCCTCTGTGCCAGCTTGGACTCCAGCCCACGTTTCCTAGAACAACACCCTCCCTGCCAGGGGCAGAGAGGTGTGTGACCCTGACTCTAGGTGAAGTATTGATTACCTTTTTTTTGTTTTGCCCTTGAACTTTATCTCAGCCCTACATGGCCCAGAGCCCAGAATCTATGAAATGTTCTGTTCCCTTCCCTCTAAAGTTAATGCTGGTGAGACAGGCTTACGACTTTTCAAACCTAAGTGCGTACCTACCTCCCAGCACTCTATGAGGCGGAGACAGGAGGATTGAAAGTTCCAGCCCAGCCTGGGCAATTTAGTGACTTAGTGAGACTGTGTGTCAAAATTTTAAAAATTTTGAAAAGGGCTGGGGTATAGCTCAGGGTGGAGGCCCTTGGTTCAACTCTCAGTGCTGGAAATGAAAAATAACCTCGAGGGAGAAATCCTAGCTTTTGAACAGGAAATATTGCTAGGTATGTTGGTGCATACTTCAGTCTACAGCACTCTGGAGGCTGAAGCAGGAGGATTCCAACAAGTCTGTAGCTATCCTGGGCTACATAGTGAGTTCAAGGCCAGCCTGAATTACGTAAAGAGATCCTGTCTCAAAAAAAGGAAATATTTACCAGGATATTTTACAGTCTTTTCAGAACATGAAATTTGAAATGAGTTGGGCTCCTCAGAGCCACTGTGTCCTGATCACTGGCCATGAGGAAAAGGCCAGGCTCCCTAGAGTGTCTGGGGAGAGTGTAGGAGTTGGGAACATTCTCTAAGCCCATCCTGCACACAGGCTGAGCTGCTCAGGGACCTTGGCCATGTTCCATGGCAGCAGGGAGAGGACCCCAGAAAGCACCGTTCCCAGTCTGTCACCCACTTGGGAGTGAGGAGGATCATATTGCCTCCCTCAGATTCTGTTTTGATCATTGGATGGATCTCATGCATAATGATAAGTGCTTGGTAAACATGATTACCAGATCAAATGCAACACACCTATTTATTTATTTTTTGTTTTACTTTATTTTATTTTTTTCTTTGTACTAGAGATTGAACCCAGTGCAATGGAATGGATCTCCATCCCCAGCTCTTTAAAAAATTCTTTCATTTTGAGACAAGGTCTTGCTAAGTCACCATGTTGCCCAGGCTGGACTTGAAATTTCCATCCTCCTACCTCAGCCTCCCAGAGTGCTGGGATAACAGGCATGCACCACTACATCTAGCAGAGAAGACCCCTGTTAAATATTCATTCTGAAAGCCAGACGTGGGAGAGTATGCCTGTAATCCCAGCACTCAGGAGGATTGCTGAGAGTTCATGGTCAGCTTGTACTACAAATAGAGACCATGTCACACACACACAAAAATCTTAGTTGTCCTTTGTGGTTTTCTTTTGGTACTGGAAATCAAACTCAAGACTTTGCGCTTGCCAGGTAGGCACTGTGCCACTGAGCTGTATTCCCGGCTCACTTAGGCGTCCTTGAGGACCCTTGTGTGTTCCACAGAGGGCAGTGGTGCAAGGGGTGCTTGCAGTGTCGGGTGTGTACCCAGAGAAGAGCCATGCTTTGAAAGCACAGTAAAGGCTGAATCCACATGTGGTGTGTCAGTGTTTGTGTGATTACACCTGCGTGAAACAGAGGGGCGAGCAGGGAGCCATGCTCAGAATCTCTTTGTGAACATTTTTTGTGAATTCATGAGCACGCAGACAGTGGATGAGGATGTGTCCCTTGTAAACTACAAAGTGCACTTTACAGGGGCAGGTCACTGGCTTGGGAGGAGTTAGATCTTTCCACAGGCTGGAAAAGAGGACAGGTTTTCCGAGCCCAGAAATTACAGCCGGTGTGACCAGTGCCACCAAGAAGACAGAGGTGAAAGGCATCCCTTTATCCATCGTCCTTCTATGTATTCATCTATCTGTTCATCCACCCATCCATGCATCCATCCGTCCATGCGTACATCCATCAAACCATCCATCCACCCAGCCATTCTCCACCCATCCATATATTCAGTATTCACTGAACACCTACTATGTGCCTCGATTCTCCTGGAGTTTGGGAAACATCAGTGAACTAAATTGATGCCTCACTGTCAGCTGTTCCATTCTAGAGGCGAGTTAACTGCACTCTCCATGGTGGGTTAACCGTGTGGCTACTAGAGTCTGACCCTGACTGATACAGCAGGGAGGGACAGAGAGGTGTGGGCCAGAGCAAGGACAGGAACCCTGAATCCATTGATCCCAGAAGGCTCCACCAAGAATGTGTCATTTGAGCAAGAACTTCAGAAGCAGCATCATGAAGGGCTCTGGAGGTGGCACAGCCACCCAGCAGTTTGATGTAAACATGCTGCCAGTGGACACAGGTGGAAGCCACAATGGGTGAGACCTGATGGACCTGCAGAACTTGCAGGACTCAGCAGCATGGAGTGGCCCTGTGGGCAGGAGTCACTTTGAAGCAGGTGACAGTTGGGATGGAGCCCATGCAGATAGCTCCTTGGAGCAAGGGGGTGCGACAGAAGGGAGACGAGACATCACCCAAGGCCGGTGAGGCCCCTGAGAACCTGGCAGTTACATGGCATGGCCTTGACGCTGAGGGAGCCACAGTCCCCCATGCCAGGGAAACTGACTGGTTCTCTCCCCCTGGGATTCTAGGTACATCTTTCCATCTGGCCACCAGGTCTACATGGGTTCTCTCCCAGGGTTAGGGAAAGGAAAAGGCTTTGCCTTTAAATTCTGGCTCACAGCACAGCTTTGGGCTTTGTGGGGCCACCGAGGCAGCCAGCTTGCTTGGGGTAGGCACAGGGTCTGATGGTCAATCAGCTGGTATGGGGAGGCAGCCACAGTGGCTACTGCTGGATCCTCAGAGACCAAGGACAGTAACAGACAGGTGGGTTCGGAATCTTGGGGAGCTTCATCCTTGGCCTTTGGCAATCCTGGATTCTCCCTGTGGTTTCTTTAGGCCTGCAGTGTTGCTTCCATGGAAATACAAACTGGGAATGTGTAGTTGCTCATTTAAAATTCAGTTTAAGATGAATGGAAGTTGAGTGTGGTAACCTACACACCTGTCATCCCAGCACTGTGGGAAGCAGAGGCAGGAAGATTGAAAGTTGGAGCCTGGGCAGGGGATATAACTAAGTGGCACAAGCACCTGCCTGGCAAGCAGTAGGTCATGAGCTCGATTCCTCGTACCAAAAAATATAAAAGAAAGTTGGAGCCCCGCCTGGGCAACTTAGTGACTTAGCAAGACCCTGCCTAAAAATAAAAAAGGGGCTGGGAATGTCACTCAGTGTGAAGGCCCTGGGTTTAATCCTTAGTACAAAAAAAAATCAGTGGAAACTGGACCAACATGAATCCTTTGAAAATCATCCTTAAACTCTGAAAATCAGTCACTTCTTGGTTAGGCTTTAAGAGCAAGGACCCATACCCAAAATGTCATTCATTATCTTCAAAAAACAAGGTGTCAGTAATAGTAGGAGAGGGGGCACCTTGACCTCCACCAGCTGGTGGCTGCAGAAGAGGCCTGGGGAGAGGGTGTGGCCATGCTGACTGCTGGCATTTGTCCAGTGGCTGCTCCCTGGTTCCCGTCCCTTCCTTGAAGGAAAGTTCTTGGCTATTCAATGCGCCTCTCCCTTTTCCTTCAGCATCTACAATAATGCCATTAGTTACCAGATTTGTTCCCTAAGCCTTCCTTTCTGGGCGCAGTCACCAAGGCCAGTGCTGCCCAAGTTCACAGAGAGTCCCCTCCCCTTCCCGTCACATCGGTTGCCCAGCTCCTCGGCTTCCGGCAGGACACACACACACACACACACACACACACACACACACACACGTCCGCTGGCCCTGGACAGCCCTCCCTGCAGCTGGGACTTGTCCTTAGGGAACGGGATGAGCAGGCAACAGAGTTTGGTGTGGAGGACAGTGTCCAGGGCCTGGCCTGAAGCATTAAGGACAAAACACTTCATTTCACAGAAGGTGGCAGGGGTGCATGGGCAGAGGGCTTCTTGGCAACTGGAAGTGAATGAGCATCGTCTTCCTGGGTGTTTCATTTCCTCTAGAAATAAATGCAAGAGGAATACTGCTAACGAAACAAAATCAAATAATGAAAGAACCAAGTGTACACAGAACATACCCGGGAACACTTGAGTAGTTGCTTTTAACGGTGAAAATGAGCCCGAAGCAAAAAGAGAAGTCAATACTATCCATCCTGTTTTTCAGATAAAACTGCCGTGCGCGGGTTTCAGGTGCACAGCGGGACGTGATGTTTGTGCGCACAGTGAAGCAACTGCTGCTGTCCAGTAAACTGACAGAGCCCTCTCCTCACCTGGGTACCTTTGTTTTTGTAAAAGGACTGGCAATCACTCCCTTGCAAATTCCCATGACACGGGAGGGTGTTACGAACCATCGACCCAGGCTGTGTGTGAGGTGTGAGGTCTAATTAGGAACTGGTGTAGTCTGCAGATATGCAGCTCAGCACCTTGGGCCTCCGTGTTCCCGTTTCCGGTGACCTCTGCCCGCCCCCCCGACCCCTCTGCCACTGCTCCATGCTGTTTGTATGCATGTGTGAGCCTCCTCTATTTACAAATTGGGCATTTTGTTCACCCTGGGTTTTTGCAGCAGTATTGATTTCTTAAATCAAAGTCACATTAAAATATTTCTCCAGATTGCTGAGTTGTTTTGACATCTCTGATCAAGGCCTCATTGATCAAACCTCATCCCAATGTGGCCTCACAGTTCTTCCACTCTGTACTTGGGTCTAAAACTGTGGGGAAGGTTTAAGTTTGAAAATTGAATATCCCTCAAAATCTCTCTTTCTGCTTTGAATGTACTTATCCCATTGTCTTTGCCACTTTCTGCAGCAGCTCTGGAGTCCTCTTTCCTGAGGGTCTTCAGTTATGGTGTCTTGATGTGTACACACACACACACACACACACACACACACACACATTTTCTTTAAACTCAGATCAAACAAACAAGAAGTGAAATGCTAGGGAAAGGCCACTAGGAAATTCTAGCCAAAGCAACTTAGTTTTGCTATTCCAGAATATTTAAGGACAAATCAATTTTTGGATGAGAGGATAGTGCACAGGTTGCTTGGCCATTAGCAGCTGGACTTCTACAGAAACAGTGATTCAAGAAGGTGATAAAATTCAGAAAAGCAAAATCCTACAGCACAGAATCCAAGGCACAGTTCAAGCTGGCATACAGACAGTTATCTAGGACAGACAATTCACTGTACCTCAAGATAAGGGTCTGGAATTCACGGGTGGAAGCCACGAAGCCTGGCTCTCTCCACCTGACATCTGACTTCCAAGAGGCTGAGGATGCTGCATAACCTTATTTCTGCGCAATGCTGCTGTCCCAAGCATGTCCAGACTCAACAAGGGGAGAACATTCCCTCTTCTTTTGTTTTTTTTTGTTTTTGAGATAGGCTGTTAGTAGTGTAGGCTGGCCTTGAACTGGAGGTGATCCTCTGGCCTCAGCCTCCTGAGTGCTGGGGTTACAGGCATAGGACACTCCTTGTTGAGGGCCAACATTAGAGTGCAGCCAGCTGAGCCCCCCCAGGGACTGTGGGCATCTCGGGAAATGGGATTTCAGGAGGAAAGTCAGGCATCCTAAAGGAGACTGAGAAGAAGGTCAATCCGAGTTTCCCCTCCAGGGTCTGCTGTGTCTTAGGGTTACAGGACTATCTCCTCCAGGGACCTCATTGTCCCATGGCCCTGAGCCCTGTGTGTGGCGAAAGTGGGCCTGTCCTGCCCTGCACCCCAGTCATGGTTGGAAGCTGGGGCCCTGGACTAATGTCCTCATTCCTGGCATTTCCCAACAATCTGCCTCCCCACAGTTATTGCTTAACCAGGACTTGGCTTCTGTCACACCACTGCTGTGCCCTCAGGCCACCGAGCTCCTGGTGCCTGCATATGTGGCCACCAGGCACCAGGGTGAGGCCCTGTGAACACCTCACTGGGTGTGAGTAGGCCTGGAGACTGAGCTGTCCCCTTGGGCTGTGACCAGGGAGGCCACCTATGCAGGTTTGGCAGCCGTAGTGCTGACCTGGCAATAAGAGCCCCAGATGGTAGTGTGCAGCATGCCACCACCCTGTTTCTGCAGCTGATGTGTCCTGTGCTGTGTGCCCACTTTCACGAGCTGGAGTCCCTGGCCTGTGCCCCAGGGGAACCAGCTGCCATTGAGAAGTGGCTGTCCATGGTGCCATAACAGTCAGTGTCCTGACCAGGTGCCTTCCTTAGATCCCTCAGGGTCTTGGGATGTGCATACATTGGGGTCCCTCATCTTCAGGGGTCCCTGGTGATAGCAGTAAGGAAAAAGCAGCAATGTTTAATGAAGTTTAATTAAGTGAAGATACACTCAGAGTAAGCAGCTGGCAAGTGGAAATGAAAATGGCAGGAACTCTAAGGCCTTTAAAATGTTGCACCAGGTCTGGGGCGCCTCCCCTTTGGTCTTCCAGAGTGTGATTGACAGGTGCTGAGTTGTGTCTGCTGTGTCCACTGTGAATCTCCTTCCCAGTATTTCCTTCTGGTATAATTGGATGCCCCTGATGCAGTCCATGCACATGAACTTTCAATGAGCTCCAAGTGAAGAAAGGTCACTATAGGTCATGCTGCCAGGCCTGGCATGCATATGCTCTGGTTTGGGACTTTGGAATTTTCCAGGGGCCTTTGTTTTTGGTGTCTCTGCCTCCAGATAGCAGGCCTTACAGTGGAGGTCAGAGAGGTTGGCCTATGGGTGTTGCCCAGGTTTAGGTGAGTGGAGGGGAGTGGCCTGTAGCCCCAGTTGTACTGTCTATTGTAGGTAGATTGCAGAACGGCCAATCTAATCTGGTGAATGGCCACACAGAACAAAAAGCAGGAGGAAAGGCCACTTTTGTTTTCTTGAACTGGAACGTTCATTGTCCCTGCTCCTGGTCTTTGGAGTTCCTGGTTCTTCATCTTAGGACTCTGGGACCTGCCCTCCCCTGTCAGCTGCTCTGTCCTAAGACCTTTGCTCTCTTGGGTCTCCAGCTGGGGGACTTCCCAGTCTCTGTACCAGATCTCTTCATATCTCTCTCTATCCTAGGAAATCTGTGTTCTGGAGAACTCTATGTAGTCAAGGAAGTGGCCCATGTACCAGTAGGAGACAGTTCTGAGGTCCAGCTGTGGGTCCTGGTGGCCATGTTCTGTGGATGGGGGACTTCAGAAACATGAACTCCGCACACTATCCTCTTGTCCTTACTATGTCCCCTGGAAGTCAGCAGGCAAAGGGCTTCTTTTTAAGAATGATCAAAGAAAACACCTCTGCCAAGAAAGTGTTTACCAGTCTTGTGATTTTTAGACCCATTCTGTGCTGACCTGAAAGACTTCAAAGGTGTTTTTGGAAGGCTTTTGAAAGAGAGAGGAAGAGGGCCTTACCCAAGCTGGGACCACAGTGACTGTCTTGGTCAGTTTCTTTCTTTCTTTTTGGCCTTTAACTTACTACGTAGCCCAGGCTGGCCTTGAAGTTGAAGAAATTCTCCTGCCTCAGCCTCCCAAGTGTTGGGATTACAGGCCTGTACCACCAGGCCCAATTTAGTCACTTTTTTATTGTGAAGACCCAATATTGACACCTGAAAGGAAAGGAGGAAACGCTCACCTGAGCTCATGGTTACAGTCCGTGGCTGGCTGGCAGGCTCCAAGATGGAAACAGTGTAGCAGAGGGGCCTGGCAGAGAGAGCTATGGCCACCAGGAAGCAGAGAGAGACAGGAGGACCTGCATCCTTCCAGCTCACACCTCAGGGACCATGTCCAAGCCGGCCCTGCCTCCTAGCATCCAGCCAGGGTCAACTCATCCATGGATGGGTCCACTGATGGGCGCAGCACCCAGGACCCAATCACCTTCCCACAGCCCCGCCCTGCATGCTGGGAGTTGGGGGGTGTCATTCTTGACCTTGATGGTCCAAGCGACCTTGTCTGTCTCTTCTCCTACAGTAAAATGGCTTCCTGGGCCCTGCCTGGAAAAGCTGCTCTAGAATGCAGACAAGGACATTTTGTTTCGCATCATTCACTCTGGGTGTCAGAAAACCAACCAAACCATGCAGAGCCCCAGGGCGGCCTGCAGCCACGTGGGGAGAACACCCACCGCACTGGCATAGCCCAACAGAGGTGGCGCCCTTGCCATCCAGGATGATTGCCAGCTCTTGGCAGCTTGATGTACGTGCATTTACTCTCCTGGGCAGTGTGCAGAGGCAGGTGAGGTGGCTCCAAGGAGAGTACGGAAATGTTCATCTTGCTTTCCAGCAAGGGCTCTTGCAGATGTCAATCAGATTAAATGAGAGCCTTGTATGTGGCAGAGCGGCGCATCTGCTAAAGAGGACAGGACCCTGCTCTGAAGCCTCCCAGTGTTCACTGCTTCCCTGTAGGAACTGTTCATTGACCTGAACCCATTTAAATGAAATTCAGATACACTTATTACTGGAGCGAATGCCTTTTGGTAGAGTCCGAGAAAAATTCTTCCTTCCCACTGCCTTCTGCCCTGCACCTCGCCTTTCCGCGGTGAGAGGGCTGGCTTTCCCTGTCAGCTAATTATAAGGTTTCCCAACGGCAAGTTGCCCACTGTCAACGCCTGAAAATGATCAAACACAGTTTCCTGGAATGCAGCATCCGGGTATTTTGGTTTCTGGGCCAGCCGCTGGGGCACAAAGGGAGGCCTGGGGCAGGGACAAATACGCCCAGCGTCGGCAGGGAGCACCCCGTGCACAGCTGTGCTGATGTTATGAGATCACTTCCAGCCTCAATGGGGTGAAAGGGTGGATTTGTCAGAGAGGGGCAGACCCGGGGCGTCCCTGCACCGTGACTTCATTACCATGTCAATCCAGGGAGTCGGCCTGCTTTAACACAGCGGTGGGCCCAATGCATATGGAGTGGGGAGACCCCTGAAGGAGCAGTGAATAGAAAACCCGCCTGGAATCTGCCTCCAGCTTTGTTTCGGGGTTGACCAATGTGAGGGACCCCAGAGCTGGCTGCACAGATGGCGGCCGGGACGCAGGACCTGCCGGGGTCCTTTCCTTTTCTTTTCACCTCGCTCCCTCGCAGTGTTGTTTCCTTTCTGTTACGTGTGTCCCCATCTCAGTGGCCTGACTCAACGGGCTTTGATTTCCTCTCTCTGTGAGAGGCGAATTAGCTTCGGGGTGGGGTGACTCGGAGATGAAGTCGCTTACGAAGCCATCAGCATTCAAGTTTTGCTTTTTTGGAAAATGGAAATTTGAAGAGAGTCCTTTGGGGGAGGGTTGGAAGTCATTGAAAATCATAAAAAAATCACAAAAACAATGGAAAGTGAAAGGCACTTCCAGAACGCCTCCTGGGCTTCTCCGGTGGAAGGAGAAACCCATCGAAAAAGGAAAGCAGAGGTGTCCGCAGGACGGTACTGTAAATCAAAGGACTCTGGCATTATCTAGTTTCCTTTCTGCTTTAAAAGTTAGGACAAACGTCACAACGGAGGGGAGAGTGGATTTTACCCCCGAGAAGGCTTTCCTTGGCCTCCTTCATAGGAATCGCCTTGAAATGTTAACGGAGCTGGGTTTTGTTGCCGGGGTTTGCATAGAGATGGTGGGAACCGGCTCTGATCCCAACAAAACCTTTTGTTATTAATCAAGAAAATCTGGTCCGCTGAAGCAGCAGAGAACTAGAAATTAGCCAGCCGGGCTCAGTGCAAACGCAGTGAGGATTCCAGGTGGGGGTGGAGGGAGGCACGGGACGACGCTCCATCCCGGGCCTGTGTTCTCTGCTCCTTGGACGTCTCCCAGGCTGCACCGTCACCGGGGCAGGGGGCTTCTCCTGCAGCTTGAGCTTTAAAATCCTATGCTTTCAGAAGCGGGCGAGGAGCCTCTATTAAAGCGCGCTAATGAAGTGGTCTAAGAAAAGAAAGCAAGGCGCCGCGAAATCAAAGTGAAGCATTCTGCTTGGCTAATGGGCTTGATTATGAGATTTCACAGGCCCTTTTATAAACTGGAATTTTATTTGGTGCCGGGGAGCAGGAAATTTCTGTTTGGCTTTAAACAGATACCATCCCATCCCCAAATATTCCTAATTTAAAATCTGTGAGAGTTGCAGGAACATTTTATGTTGGAGGGAGTAAGGGGTAGAAACAGCCCCACCAGTGGGATCCTGCATCGGTGCAACCTTTAAACCTCTTCTTTTAGAAGAGGGGAAACTGTGGCCTGGGAATTAAGCCTGGAGCTGCAGCAGCCCTACTGACCTCAGTTTCCCCTGATCTAGTAACAGAATCTAGCATGGTGCCCTTTGGCAGCGGAGGTCCCTTGGGTCAGCTGGAGCAGGATTCTTATCCTGGTCCCTGGTGACGCTTAGGATCCTGTGCTCCTTTGCTGTGTGGCTCTGTTCCTTGTTTTGTAGTATGGTTGGTTGCAGCCTTGTGACTACCCCGGTGCCTGCCTTAGTCTCTGGCAAGGATTTTGAGTAAGGCACACTACTTTTGAACTGTGTCCCATCCTTCTGAGAGGGCACCTTATTCATGGAATAACAAGTTATGTACAAGTCACCTGCCTGTAGGGTAACAAGCTCTCACTTGTGGAATATGTAGTGAGCACAGTTGTATGCAGCCGTTCAAAGCAAACCTATGGTACATCTGTTATAAAGGGTTTAACTGTAAGCCAGGCACGGTGGTTTGTGTCTATAATCCCAGCACTGTGGGAAGCTGAGGCAGGAGGATCTCAAAGTCAAGCCCAGCTGGGGGAATTTAGCGCCTCAGTGAGACCCTGTCTCATAATTTAAAAAAGAACTACAGTGAAAGGCCAGGTGTGGTGGCGCACGCCTAGAATCCTAGAACCTGGGAGGTTGAGGCAGGAGGATCACCAAAAGTGTGATGTCAGCCTTGCCTACATAGTAAGTTCGAGGCCAGCCTGGACTACACACTGAGACCCTATGTCAAAAGATGCAGTGAAGAAAGGGTTCTGTTGAGATTGCCCTGGAGTGGGTGTCAGGACTGGCATACAGGAGCTGGTCCCCAGGGGACGGTGGGGGGGGCAGGGCAGGACACTTCCTGAGGAGAGAGGCCCTGCCCCCTCTGCATTCCCCAGGGACCCACTCTGCCTAGAGGAGACCTGGGCTCTCCTTGCTCCTGGGCTTGGAGAGCAGCAACTCTAGGGACCGAATTCAATGGATGTGGGCATTTTGTGCTGAGCCCTTTCGCTTCCTGTCCCTTTGGGGAACAACCTGGCCCATGGCGGGGCTGGGCCCAGAAGGAGGTCACATTGCCAGCTTGTTCTCTCTCAGGCCCTGCTGACTGCAGGCTGACTCCTGAATGCCTTAGCCAGCGTCTCCCCCAGTGGAACTGGCTGCAGCAACAGTGACAGAAGCCCCCTCTTCCGGAGGAACGGGGTTTACGCTCAGCAAGAAGGGAAGGGCGGTGGATCATCCTGAGAGTTCACCTACAGGCTGGGCTGGGACAGACAAAAGGCCCCATTATAGACACCTTATAAAGAGCCCTCAAAAGAAAGGCTCCAGCCATGGGGCCCAGCTTGGCACCGGCCCCAAGGTTTTGTGCAGAGTTCAAAGCCCCAGGGAACGCAAATGGGAACCTTTGTGTTGGGCAGGAGACAGGCAGCCGGGAATTTATCAGAGGAGCTCAGTTACCTCTGTTTTCTGCAGATTTTTCCAGGCCAGCCTGTGGAG
Organism: Dinomys branickii; assembly: GCA_004027595.1. NCBI lineage: Eukaryota > Metazoa > Chordata > Mammalia > Rodentia > Dinomyidae > Dinomys > Dinomys branickii. Next base: position 84,216 of record PVLD010005981.1, on the reverse strand, counting down.
CCCGTGGAGGGCACCAAGTACTTGGGAACTTGGCTTCCCTAGTCATGCTTTCTGGGGCTCCCTGGGGGTTGGGTCAAGCAGGGACACAGGAGACAATATGGGGGCCAGAGCAGGGAAGAAGCCAGTCTGGGGGTCAAAGCACCCACATCACAGCTTGAGTCTTATGCAAGTGGATATTGCTGAGATGCATAGATGGTTTTAGAGGGTCAGAGAGAGTGCGCTTGAGGAACCAAGGGCTGTCCCTGCCAGGTGGATCCTGAATACACTGTGTCCTGGAGTCCAAGCTTGGCAATTCTGGGTACTAGACTAAAATTCAGTGGTTCTAATTTAAGACAAGAAATTATCCATTTGTATGTATTTGCTGATAGCAGAAAGAAATCTCTGTATGTATATATTAGAGAAGATGTGATAGAAATATATGGTGAACATTTACATAAAAGTGGCTACAGTAAAAGACCCACTGCCACGAATCCCCCTCAACATCCTCACCCTAGCTTTGAGCACACTCATCCCATCGCCCTTGCCACTTTCTGCAGCAGCTCTGGAGACCTCTTTCCTGAGGGTCTTTACCAGGTGTTGTTCAAAAGCACAGTGAATGCTGCTGCCCAGCGCCATCCAGCAGAAAGCCAGGCTCATAAAAACATAAAAACACGATGCTGTGTCATCATCTACCTTAGTCACTGGATCTGGCACTGTGCAGCTTCTGGCTCTTCCTCAGAGTCAAAATGACCATGAAGGGGAAACGTTTTGAATTCATTCAGGACACCGAGGCAAGCAGGACAGCACAGCTATAGACAGGAAAGTGGACACCAGAGCTGCTGTGGGAAGCGGCAAGGATCACGGGATGAGTGTGTGCAAAGTGCGGAGGAGGATTTTGAGGCGGATTCCTGGCAATGTGTATTTTACTGTGACAGTTTTTAAAATTTAAACATTCACTATATTTTTTGATTACACTGTATATATGTGTAGTTCACATACACACTATATAAATTATATATAATAAATATATTATGTAAATGATAATAATACTATATCTATGTAAATTTTAAAAATATATAACCACAGTCTCCAGGGAGAGTCAGATGACTGGCACGAGTGATAATCTGGTCATCTCTGCCACTTCTTGTTCTCCTGTGCCTGTCTTGACCTCTGAGCAGTGTCTCCTTCCCCACAGGCCTGGGCCATGTGGTCCTCTTGAGGCCTTGTCTGTGTGTCAGGACTTTGCGGTTAGGACAGCTAGGCCCAGTTCTCCAGGGGCTGGAATCACCTGAGGAGGTTCAGCCCATCTCCAATAGCCCTGTCAGATCTCTTGCCCAAATGACCCTAGAATCACTCATGTTAAAAGGTCTTTGTGGGCCAGGGAGATAACTCAACGGTACAGTGCCTGCCTGACAAGAGTGAGGTTGTGAGTTTGATTCCTGGTACCAAAAAAAAAGGGGGTCTTTGTAGCCAGAAATAGTGGTGCACATCTGTGATCTTAGCATTCTGGGAAGCTGAGGCATGAGGATTGCAAGTTTAAATCTGGCCTGGACAACTTAGTGACTTAAGGAGACCCCATCTCAAAATAAGGGATGTAGCTCAGTGCAAAGGCGCTGGGTTCAACCCTCACTACTAACAACAACAAAAAAATAGAAATAAAAATAAAAAGGAAGGAAAACAAAATAAAACACGCTTTTGTTTAGCCCTTTCCTTTCCCCACGCCTACATAATGAAAAGAAAACAGCAAGGAGAAAGAAAAGCTCCCTTGAGAACAAGACAAACCCACCATGACCCCTGGAGAAAATGAGCCACTACTAAAATGACCTCGAAACAAATGTGAAGAATCACAACATGAATGCTATAGAGAGAACAGTCAAGAAAGAAAGATGGCCACTAGCTGTGCACGGGAGCTCGGTGCGGTGTGCGGTGCCATTTCCCAGCAGCCAAGAGTTGAAGTTGCAGGAAGACCCTGGGTACTCTCTGCTTTCATTTCCACTCGTCCATCTGTTCGTTCATTCATTCATTCGTTCATTCAACAGGGCTGCTGACTGAAGCCACGACTATTCACTGAACTATAATCCACAGCCCTGCCCCCTTTTTAAAGTTTGGAGACAAGGTCTTGTTAAATTGCTTGGTCGCCCAGGCTGAGATTGAATTTTCACTGCTCTTGCCTCAGCCTCCCAGAGAGCTGGGATTCCAGGTGTTGGCCACCACACCTGGATCAGAACAAACCCAGTTTTAGTTCAATTTAGTGAGCTGTGTGCTTGCTGTCTGGGGTCTGCCTGTCGGTTATAGGGGAGGAAGTTCTCTGTTGAACTCCAGCTGGGCCCCATGCTGTGATGTCCTTCTTCTGCGAAGAGCAGAGAGTGGCCGCCCTGGTTGTGGCTCCTCTGGGTGGGGAGCTGAATCTCCTTCTGTCATGGGACCTTTGAGGTCCCTGATAGCACTTGGCAAACAGCCCCTGGTCAGCCTTGGTGCCCAAAGGGATTTTTATGGCTTTGACTCTGGGGATTCATGCTAAAGCCCTCCTGTCACCCAGCAGAATTGTTCCAAGTCTTTTGCACAGGGGCCCACAAGGCCCCCTCGCATCACTTCCCGCCCCTCTGTGTAAGGTGCACAGGTGGGGTGTGGAGAAGCAGCGGGAGGTGGGCGAGCAGGCTGGAGGCAGAGGCCAAAGAATTTGAAACCCAGACAGAGGATCTGAACTGCAGGAGTTCGGACACCAGCACGTGAAACGAGGAGAGGGTGATGAGGACATGCAAGATGTCGCTCCTCAAGGGACGGAAAAGGGGGATGGGCACTCTCAGTGTGCCCAGGTCAGGGAAAAGGGACAGTGACCCTGGGTGGGAGTGAGTGTGACTCAGAAGCCAGGCACGCTGGGGCCTTGTTCTGGGGCAGACAGGAAGGGCTGCTATCTCAGGGGCGCAGGATTGGGGAAGAGTTAATAATCAAACCCTCCCAGCCACCACCCAGGGCCAGGCCGGCTGCACTGTCCCCAGGGCTGACCCTGCCGTCACTGCCGCCCCGGTGGGATGTGGCCACCACAGGAGCTGGCAGGAAGCTCCGGCCCTGACAGAAAGGCATGTGGCTTTTGGAAACTGCCAGGACCGGAAGTGAGCATGGCTGATGAGGAAAAGCACTTTGGCTTGAGTTGCACTGAGCCAGGAGGAAGGAGGGCTGCAGGGAGGGGGAGGGCACGTTCCCCCAGTTTTTATTTCCATTGGTCCGTGTTTGCAGTCCACAGGGATTAGTTGCGCTGCTTGTCGGAGTTGGTGCGCGCACAGAATGCATCCAAATTCTTTTTCCCTCCCTCCCCCTCCTCCTTCATTCCTCCCTCCCTCCATCTCTGGGTCCCCTTCTCTTTTGCACAAGATCTATCTCTCTACTTCTTAACATCTATCTTTTATTTTGCTCTTAATTTACTTGTACTTTGGGTGTCTCAAATAAGAGAAACCGTTGTGATATTTAAGCTTGTGCATCTGATTTATTTCACTTAACATGATGGTCTCAAGGCACATCTATTTTCCTACAGGTGACTCAAGTTTATCCTTCTTGATGGCAGAGTAGTATTCCATTGTCTTTATCCACTCATCTATTGATGGACGTGTAGGCTGCTTCTGAGATTTAGTCATGCTGAGTTGTGCTGTTCTAAACATGTGTGGGCATGGATCACTCTAGTGCGATGCCGTTAACTCTTTGAGGAAGAGGGGGAATAGCTGGGTCGAATGGAATTTCTAGTTTCAGTTTTCTTAGGATTCTTCACACTGACGTCCACAGTAGCTGTACTGGTTCACACTCCCACCAACAATGGAGAAGGGTTCCTTTTCCCCACAGCCTTGTCAGCAGCTGTTCCTCTTGATTTCTTGATGGTGGCCATTCTTCCTGGAGATGGAATCTCAGTGTTGTTTTAAGTTGTGTTTCTTGAATGACCAGCAAGGTTGAACATTTTTTCATGTATTTACTGGGCACTTGTGCTTCTTCTGAGAAGTGTCCATTTATTTCACTCATCCAATATTTTGATTGGAACCTTTATTGGGGGGTCTATTTTTTTTGAGTTTTTCGTATATTCTAGATGTTAGTCTTCCATCTGAGGAATAGCTGGCAACAATTTTTTGGGAGAAAGGGCATTTGATGACCCTTCTGGGTGAGATGGGGATGGCCAGCCTGTCTTCCCTGTTGGGGAAGCAGAGGCTCAGGGACATTCTGTGGTTGACCGAAGGTGGTCCCTGGCTGTGTTCCTGCCTCTGGGTTTTCTGGAAGTGGCCACCACGATCAGCTCTGTGACCTCAATGGCCTTGTGGCTCCCATAATGGGGCCCTGTTCCATCTCCCCCTAGCCCTGCCCCCCCTCTAGGTCCTCTTCCTAGTGTGGCACCTTTTCTGACAAAGCTGCTGTGTCTCTCAGGGCTCCTGCCTCATACGATCTTATTCCTGTTTCTGGGACCTTTATCCAGTGCCTGTTATGTTCTCACGGCCTGAGGACCTGGAGGGCTCTCAGCCCCTCTCTCCCTTGGGGGTCATGGCCTGGAGGATGCTGGGACTGCCCCCCAGTCCCAGCTTCGCAGCTGCTTCTTGCTCATGGCTTAGAGCATAGTGGCAATGCCACCTCTTCCAAAAGTGACACAGCCACCATCTTTCCATCTGCCCGTCCCCAGCTCCTGGAGCCCCTGGACACCCAGGAAGCATTCCTCCCTATAATAATGGCAGCACACAGGTGGGATCCTGAAACCCAGCTGTTTGGCCCAGTGGCCTGGGCCTCAGGGACTCTATGACCATAGAGTGTATGCAGGAAGTGGCTTCCTTTGTCTTTGGTGGGCAGAATCATGATGCTCAAGAGAGGTGTACACTCTTCACTCCCAAGAATTTAGGGATTCAAGATGGTTTAGTCAAGTGGGCTTGATGTCGCCTAAGCTCCTTCCATGGGGAGCAGGGAGCAGGAGAGTCTGGCCTGTGCAACATAGGAGACTCAGCGCCTACCACTGGCTTTGAAGGTAGCAGGAAGCTTCTAGAAAATTCTCCTTTCAAACCTCCAGAGAAAACACAGCCCTGTCCACACCATATCGTTGCCTGGTGAGACCCATTTCAGACTTCCGGTCTCCAGAACCTGAAGGTAGTAAATTTGTTTCATTTCTGATACCACATTTGTGATAATTCACGAGAGTGGCAGTAGAAAAATAACATCCTGGTGGCACAGGCACTTTCGACAATTCTGAGGGAGCACAGGCCCATAGTGGCAACTGGGCCACAGGAAGTGAGGAATCTGTGCAGAAGGTTCTAGAAGTTTCTCACCACATTTACCAGCATGGCTACGACCCATCAGTGCCAAGTTCAGAGAAACAGGCTTTGTTTGTGCCCTCATAGCTAACCTGAAACCCTGACTCAGGGCATTTCCTCATAAGTCCTGGGCAGGTGACAGTTCGTGGGGTTCTAGAAGCTTCTCTCTGAAGAAGGAGGCTGGCTGGGTGTGGCAGTGGAGGAGGGAGAACTAAGGCTCAGCCTGACCCTAGAACTCGCTTTGGTGGGGGTGGCACTGCTTGGGATGTGGTCAGAGGGCTCAAATGGACCAGGGGGCTTTGAAGTCATAGAGCTCCAGAGGTGACCAGCATGTGGCTGACTCCTGGTGCCAAAGAGAGCTGTCTTCTTCCTTGGCTCATGGGCTCTTTCCAGTCCCCAGGGAGGTGAGGGCAGGTGACTCCTCGTTGTGGCCCAGCCTGCCTGTCTCTAGGATTTAGTGGGTTTAGCAATGGCCCAATGGCCTTTGGGAGGGTGAATTTGTGGGACTGGAAAGCAGCAGCATGAGTTAATAAGTCTGAGAGCAAACAGTGGGGAGATGTTCAGGGAACCCTGGGGAGCCACAAGGCAGAACAGGGCCGAGCTATGGGCGCAGAGGGGCAAAGGTTGCCTTGGGAGAAATTTTAACTGTCCTGCATCCGAGCACAGAGGTCCCGAGTGTAGACACTTTTCCTCCCAGTTCTTCTTTTGTTCTGACCACGTTTTATTTGCTTTCTCTGGGACTTCAGTATGTGGCCTTCCCAGTGGACGCCGAGTGCTAGAAGGTTCCATCACAACGCACGACTCACGTGGGCTGAAAGTGGTTATGTTCAGACTCAGCTAGAATAGGAGCTTATAGAAGTAAAGGTTTCTGAAAATAAAAATTTGAGACATTTCCCCATCCCTGGTGTTTGGGATTGAACCAAAGACTTACACAACAAGCTACATCCCCAGCCCTTTTAAATTGTTTTTTATGTTTGAAACACAGTCCCCCTAATTGCCCAGGCTGGACTTGAACTTGTGTTCCTCCTTCCTGTCTCAGTCTCCCACACACACTGGTTGGCTAAAATTTGAGAATTTTAAATTTGGAATCAGTAAAACCAATAGCAGTACTCCATTATAAAGTACATTTATTAGCACTTATTCTATTATTTATAGGTAAAAATAGTACAGGTGCAAGACTATTAAATAGAGTAACAGTAGTTGAGAACCCTTTAAAATAAAATTTTAAATTGAAGTATAGCACACATAGAGAGACATTTATGTCTATAAAATGGCATAAAACCATAATGTTCATGTATGTGCTACAATTCTTTAGGTTTGGTGTTTAAAGACAGGGTCTAGCTGTGTAGTCCAGGCTTACCTTGAACTCTTTATTTAGCTGCTGTGGTGCAGGGAGGGTTCCATTAGCTCTTCCCTGTGTGCACAGGGGACCAGGAGGTCCTGGGCCTCAGGAAGGACCCTAGGCCATAGCACTTGGGGACCAGAGTGAAGTTTGCATTCAATGACACATTTTCACTTCTTTTTTTTTATCCCTTTTTTTTTTTTTTTGCGGTACTGGGGATCGAACTCAGGACCCTGCGCTTGCTAGGCAGGCGCTTATTCCACTGAGCTATATCCCCAGCCCCATTTTCACTTCTGAATCCACCACCACAACTTGTCAAGGAGAAATTAGAACCATGCTGCTCTCTGAACATTCACACACCTAAAAAAACCTGAGAGATGGCAGGCGACACTTGGCAGCTCCTTAGCTGTGCGCTTATTAGTTGGGTTTCTTAAAGGTACAGCAAGACTTAGAGGAGGGAATGGATCTAGTCTTCCTGAAAGGAAACTTGGAGACATTTCTTTCTCAATCCCAAAGGAAAGCCTCAGTGCCAGAACTTTTGTTTTTAAATTTTTATTTTAAAGAAACAAAACCCACAAAATCAAAAAACAAGATTCCAAAACAATGTGATAGGGGGTAACAATGGTTAATACATTATCTATTATTATCTTTAAATCAGTTACTCAGAATACAAGATATCAGCATTTAATTGTACAAACAATATTAGCACAAACCTATCTTTCCAATGAACTGAGAGAAATTAATAGTATAATTATTTGAACTATCTTTTGTATATACTTTTTCTTTTGATTTTCCCTTCCTTATTTTTTTCCATCCCTGTAAACCAGTTTCTCTTTCCTTTTGAAGTTTCTTCCCATTTTGCAATAACTATTGTACATTTTAGATCTCATTTACTATTTCAGCTTCTCACCATAGGAAGGCAATATGATGTTTATACAATTGTGTCTGGTTTATTTCACTTATGAGTAAGGATTCAAGTTGCATCCATTTACCTATAGAATTCTCCAGTTTATCGTTCTTTATAGCTAAGTAGCAGTCCATTGTATAAAAATACATCTTTTTTATCCATTGTTCAGTTGATGGGCATTTGGATTGTTTCCATGATTTAGCTATTACAGATTATGTTGCTATAAACATGGGTGCACATGTATCACTGTGGTATGATGTTTTTAATTCTTCTGGGAAGACACCCAGAAGGGGACTAGCTGGGCCAAATGGGACCTCTAATCCTAATTGTTTGAGGAATCTCTACACTGATTTCCACAGTGTAGAGATTATCCCGGGCCTTAGCACCAAAACTTTATATTTGTTTGTTTGAGACAAAGTCTTGATATATAGTCCAGGCTGACCTTGACTTTGCAACCCTTCTCCTGCCTCAGCCTTCTGAATGATGGGAGTCCAGGCATGTGTTACCATCACAGAACAGATTTGGGGGCTTTGGAAGTACTACCTCACATGTGTGACCACACCAGACCTGTCAGCCTCCAGGCTTCCTGGACACAGCTGCTACAAAAAACATCAGGCTGGTAAAAATATGAATGTGTTCTCATAGATCCTGAGAAGTTTGTGCCACTCCAATAATCACTTCCTGGTGAGAGAGCCGTGCATATGTCTGCCAGAGTAGCTACCTGGGGGCAGCCAGCTCCGTCCATTGGGCCTCGAGAAATGCCTGCTTTTAGCTGATGGGCTCTGTCCCTGGCTGCTGGCCTATGTGTCCAGGCACCAATGCCAAGGTGCAACCTCCTGGAGACAGATGGTGTGGGGCCTACAGCTGGGTTGTAACCTTCCCTGAGGCTCAGAGAGCTAAGAGGAGCCTGAGGCTGGGTGTGGTGGTGCAGGTCTGTGATTCCCAGCACCTGGGAGGCTGAGGCAGGAGGATTGCCGCAACTGGGCTATACAGTGAGTTCAAGGTCAGCTTGAACTATATTGAGAGTTCCTGGTTCAAAAAGAAAAAAATGTATTTGCCTTCAGAGGTGACCTTCTTCCAGGGAAGTGTTTCTTTTCTCTTATTTCTCCTCCATCCCCCAGTAAACAAGAGCTGTCCAAGAAGAGCGAACCCTTTCCTCTCCCTGTCTCCAAGAGCCTTTTAGTGACCTTCATTGGATCCAAACACCCATGTCTTGGTTTCTTCACCTACAACTGCGCAGGGGCAGTGGGAAGAGGCTGAGAAACAGGAGCGCTTCACAAGTTACTGACTTCTGTGCCTGTTTTAGTTTCATACTAACGATGTAAATAAATCTGGGCCTCTGGTTATGTATATGTTGAAATCCGGGTGCACAGTCTGGATCCCCTCTTAAAAGTTTCGACACTTTTTTTCTTTTCGTGGCTCATTCAACCCAGGGCCTTCACAGTGACCTACACCCCCATCTTTTATTTTTATTGACTTATTTATTTTTATTGTTTTCCCAGACCTTTTTTGATTAAATATATTTATTTTTATTTAAAGACAGGATCTTGCCAATTTGCTAAACTATAAAATTTTTTAAAAATTTAAAAAAAATTTGCTAAACTAGCTCAAACTTGCAATCCTCCTGCCTCAACCTCCCCAGTAGCTGGGAGTACAGGTATATGTCATCAGGTTGGCCAGCTTGGAATTTAATTGCAACTGCTTTTCTGAGTGTGACTTTTCCCACGAGACAGGAAGTTAACAGCCTCTCTGTGCTCTAGACAGTGTCCTTGTTACAAATCCTTGCTTGTTCTAACTCTGAATCTCACACCCATCCTGAGAAAGGTCTCACTGTGACTTCTATTTAAAGTAAGGGTGGGGAAACATGCACCATAGGAGTGAGGACTTTGCCCCAGCTCGTACAGCCTGAGGGGCTGCAGGGGCATGGTGACTGCAGTCCCAGTGACAACCTGCTCCTTAGCTTTGCATGCCCAGGACAGCTCTGTGTCCTGGCACTTCTGGGACCTTGGCTGAGCCTCTGGCCCTGGATTTCAGGATCAGATACAATCAACCAGCCTTCATGATGACCCGGGCATGTAAAGCCACAGCAGCGCCTCCTCTTGGGTCACATCTGGAGAGAAACGGTTCTGTCTCTTCCATCCTGTGGTTCTGCAGTGACAGCCCCAGTCCGCTCTGAAAGAAGGAAGGCGTGTGGGGCTTTCGGGTCGGAACAAAAGGTGTTTTGTTTTTGGGTAACTCTAGACGCAAGTGCTAGGACAGATCAAAGCCAAAATAAACCAACTGCGGAACCAGAGTCCGAAAGGACAGAAAAGCCTTTCTTGTGGGTGCAAAGGGGGACTGGCGTGGTGACAACCCCTCTTTGGCCAGCAGGGAACCTGTGTGGGACTTCCAGGAGCCCCCAGATCACCCAGTGCTCAGCTCTTGAAAATCAAGCCCGGAAGAGAGGTGTTGAGGCCTGGCTTTGCTGAGCAACCATGGATAGAGATTTGTGCGACCTCTCCTGGGCTGTATCTTGGTTTTTGTCTGTTAGTTTTAGTTTTGAGACAGGGTCTTGCTATGTATCACAGGGTGGCATTGAACTCACTATGTAGCCCGGGCTGGTCTCAAACTTGAAGTGATCCTCCTGCCTCAGCCTCTTGAGTGCTGGGATGACAAGTGTGGGCCACCACTCCTGGCTCTGTCCTGTTTTACCAGGGTGTTCTTATACTGGATCAAGCTGGCTTCCTTTGGTAGAGGACAAATAGCCACCAGAAGAAGGTGTGGGGGCCTCTCAACTGGACCGGGCTGGCCTTCAGCTTACCTGGAACAGGTTGCTTTCTTTCTTTCCACTGCGTGAGGCTGGGATTCTGGCCCAGCTCCATTTCTGCAGGAAGCTGAACTTTGCAGATACTTTGCTTCCTGATCCATCAAACTGTAATTCTGGCATGCAGGAGGGCATCTGTGAGGGCAGAGGAGGTCTGGAATGCTGCACTGGGCACTAGACATGTGGCAGCTATGGAAAATTTACCTTGCGCCGCTACCGATGGAGGCAGATCCAACTCGCTTGATGCAGGCGGAAACGATCTTGTGGGAGTACCCGGGGTAATACACATGAACTGCGTTAGGCATTCCTGCTTCAGCATGTACACCTTTTAAAAATTTTTTAAAAGCTGGGTTTGGTAGGGCTGGGGATACAGCTCAGTGGCACAGCACCTGCCTGGAAAGTGCAAGGTCCTGGTACACACACACACACACACACACACACACACACACACACAAAGAGAAAAAGAAAGAAAGAAAAGAAAACATATGTGAGTCAGGAGTTACAAATCCTTCAGAGAAAGATCACTTCATACCTCTCCAAGGTGGGCTTAGAAATACCTCTGTGTTGAAGATCAGTAGATACTTAAAAATAAAAACCAAAAACTAGGTTTGGTAGCTGTGGTGGATTGACAACTGGTGGTCACCTTGTAACACCCAACTGGACTGAATCAGTGCGGTGCTGGGCGTGGGAGGCCCACCTGGGGATTGTTGCCAACAACATAAAAAGAAGAACTGGGGAGGTGGAGGAGGTGCTGTGAGGCGGCTGTTGGTTCCCTTGGGGCTGCTGGTTCTCTTGGGGCTGCTGATTCTGCTGGAGGAGCCTGTGATGCTGGTTTTCCTGATGAAATCGGCTGTTCTCATCGTCAGAGAAATTCAGGATCTTGTCCTGAGGATGGATGCTGTTCTTTTGTGGTTCAGCTGTGGTTCTTACTTTGAGCATCGCTTCCTGGCTGCAGTGCAGATCCCTCAGCCTGCTGGCACAGATCCTTCATCTTACTGGCACAGACTTTCTAGCTTCCACCACTGACCTTGGGGCCTTCTTAGTGCAGATCCTTGAAATAGGCCTGCATGAGATGTTGTGGGCTCGGCCTCCAGCTGGACTCATGGAGGGCATTGTTATGGGCTCTAGGTCTTCAGCTGGACTCATGCAGGACATTGCTGTGGGATCCAGGCCCTCAGCTGGGTTCTTTGGGTCTCTAGTGTGTGGACAGATTTCCTGCACTCTTTTGGACTTGACTCTTTGGGTGACTATTATAAAATAATCCTATAAATTATGTGTCCTGTATTAAATTGTTTCCTTGTAAATCCTGACTACAGCAGTAGTGTAAGCCTATAATCTCAGCAGTCTGGGAATCTGAGGCAGGAGGTTTCTAACTTTGAACCTGCTTGGGCAATTTATGGACTTCATGAGACCCTGTCTCAGAATAAAATATAAAAAAGGGGCCAAGGGTGTAGCTTAGGGCAGAGGTCCTGAGTTCAACACTCAGTCTCTCTCCCAAAATTAAATTTTTAGTTGACATGTAATAATTGTAAATTTGTTATCGTATTTATTGAGGTGCTCTCCAAGTTAGTAAAATTACTCCCACTCATAGGATGACATGGTGGTATATAACTGTGACCTTAACCCTCTAGGAGGCTAAGACAGGAGGATCACAAGTTCAAGTCCAGCTGAGACAATTTAGCAATTGGAAGAGATTCTGTCTCAAAATAAAAAAGGTCTGAGGATTAGCTCAGTGAGAAAGCCCTGGGTCCAATCCCAGTATCATCCCTCAAAAAAACCCCAAATCCAAAACCTATTCATGTATCTTCTAAGAGAGATAGATTCAAAGCAGAGATGGATGGTGGCCTAATGAGGCCAAATTGCTTGACATATTTGTAGTATCTGTAAAAGACTAGTATTTTTTCTGGCAGTGGAAACAGTAGACTGAGAATCTCTGTGATTGGAATTCTACCGCTCATGGAATTTTGGTTCACATGAACCTGACCAAGGGTTGGGCCAAAGAGATTGACAGTGCTCGGGTTGGGAGTTGTCTCTCTACCGCTCCATGCTGAGGCTGGAAGTCTGGGCCTTGTGTGCTGGACAAGTCTTTTTGCATGAAGCTGTATCCCAGCCCAGGACTCTCTGCATCCAAGTTATATAGCACTGAGACCTTTAAGTTTGGGGTTTGGGCCGTGTGGGAGCTGATGTCTGTAGAGCAGAGGACTTGTCTGTGTTCAAGTGCCCACCAGAACTGTCTGATTTGCAGGGGCTTCAGGGTGGCTTCTCTCCAGGCAAAGCCAGTTCTGGTGGGTGGGGGGCAGGCATTGGGCCTCGGTCTGACACACAGAAATGTGGCCTCCCAGGACAAGTCTCAGCACTCAGAAACTATTGAATGTGCCACCTTGCAGCATTGGACCGCTTTGCTTGGAGGTGGATGGGGGCAGATCAGTGGGGAGGAAGGGAGTTTCTGCTGATCCTAGAACTCAGGAGCCACCCAGACAATGTTGGACCCAGCCCATGGCCCTGTGAGAATGTCCTGCCTGTGTCAGAGCATGCTGGTTCACAGGTGGAAAGGAGACGCTGGTGAGTGGCTGCCAGGGAAGGCTCCAGCTCCTCTTCAGACCCATTTAGCCTGGAACGTCTAGACACAATTGGCCCCAGCTTTGATCATTCACTTCCCCCCTGCCTCTAGAGTGCGGGGGTGGGGGGGGGATGAATTTGTGCTGCCTCAGCCATCTGGTCTACGGCATTTTGTCATGGCAGCTCTGGGTGACCCCCACAGTGATGTCCGCACTGACATTTGTTTAACTTCCTCCTCCCACCACCCCTTTTCTCTCCTTCTCCCTTCCCTCCTCTTCTTTTTGGTGCTGGGAATGGAACCCTGGACCTTCACACTGAGCTCCACCCCAGCCCTTTTTATTTTTTAAGTTGCGACAAGTCTTGCTGAGTCACTTGGTTGCCCAGGCTGGGCTGGAATTTGTAGTCCTCTTGCCTCAGCTTCCGAGTGGCCAGGATTACAGGCACGCACCATCAGCCCTGGCTTTTATCTTCTTGATAAGACCCCCAGCTGTGCTTTCCTCCCACCTGGCCATTTTAGCACAGATGGTGGGCGGTGTGCACAGGCCTGGGTCTGCAGAGTGTGTCTCAAAAGTAGAGGCCACTGTGTGTGGTCCCACGGGTGGCCCTGGGGAAGCCCTGGGCTTTCTGGGCTGGAAGATCTGCCACAGCATCTGGTGATGATGGTCACCATCACTGAGGAGCCTTCTGCTTGGGAGATTCACCGTCCAAGACCATTAACAAGATCCCTCTGTCCCAAGAGTTTACTGTGGTCTAAATGTCCCCTCAGTCACTTCTCAGTGGGCCAGGCAGGTCTGTCCTGGGAGGGTGTTGGTAAGAAGGGGCAACAGGTTGAGGGACACCCGGGCGAAGGGACATACCAGTGCAGTACCTATACACAAATACTACACGCAGAACCAATCAGGAAAGTACTTTCATGGACCAATCAGAAACTTAGATTTTTTCATCCTTTATTTAAATCTGGTGCTGTTCATAGGACCAGCTGAAGGACAGTCTTTTCAATGCTTCATTTGCATGTTGGCACAGCCAATCAAAAGACACTGTTCCTGATCAGTGTTCCAGGCAGCAGGAAGCCAAAGGAGTTTTTTCATGGGACAACTTTCCCAAAGCCTTACTTGCAGGAAAGAGATAACATGAGAATTTTGGATACAGAAGAGGCCTTTCTCTTATCCTGAGGCCATTCTGAGCCTTTCACTTGCTGCTGTAGGCTCTGCAGAGCATATTTCATTTTCTGCTTTCAAGAGATGTGCACTTCTGCTGTCTTCTCTGTGTTATGTCCAATTCTTTGTTGGGGACACCAAAGACCTGGAAAGGACACCGTGGGAAACCATCTGTAACACTGGTCATCTGTGCTTCAGAAGGAAGGGAACCTAGCAGTCCCATGACCTCTGTGGGACCCTGGGCATCATTTTCTTAGGCACAGAGTTAGACATTAGGTGTGTGTGTGAAACAGCATGTGTTGGGCTGGGGATGTAGCTCAGTGGCACAGTGCCTGCCTGGCAAGTGTGAGGCCCTGAGTTTGATTCCTGGTACAAAAAAAGAATTGCATGTGTTACTAGTTATGCAAAGGAACAGAGACATTTGTGAGATCCATTCATAATCATCTGCTTTAGGCCTCAGACTTAAAACAACCCCACAGGGCACAGTAGCGATTTAAGGTCACAGGTTGGGTGTGGTCACCAGGTCATCTAGTTCAGAATAAAGCATGCTTTGAGTTCCTGGCTGCTGTAGGCTACACAGTGAAACCAGGAAAGGCAATGTTCTTTAAAGAGTCTTTTCCCTTAGGTTAAACCTAGTTTAAACTAACAACTTATCAAGCTAGGCATGGTGGTGCGCATCAGTGATTCCAGCAATGGCGACAAGCCTTGCTGAGTCACTTGGTTGCCCAGGCTGAGCTGGAATTTGCAGTCCTCTTACCTCAGCTTCCCAGGGGCCAGGATTATTGGAGGATACGGAGAGTTTGAGGCTACTTAGAGCCGGTCTTAAAAAAAAAAAAAAGAATTTATGTAAGTTTCTTACATGATGAAAGCCCCTGAGGTCCTGAGGAAACACTGACCATCTACAAAGCAGAAGAAGAATTTTTTTTTTAAATTTTAAAGAGAATTAAAAAAAAAAAAAAGAACAATAGCAGAATACAAACAAAACAGCAAGGGCATTAAAAATGATACGGGCTTTCAAACCAAATGATAGGGATTAATAGTCGTTATATTTCATATTATTATCTTCAGTGAAGTTGCTCAGATTACCAGATGTAGGAATAGAAGATTGATCAAACCATCAAAGGGAATAAGAAAATAATAATTTAAAAGAACATTAGAGACAATACACAGAGGAAGAAATTTTGTAGTTCGGAAGAAACATCTAAGTAAAATGTTGATAATTACTACCCTGAGCCCCCAGAGTAACTCAGGTGTGCATAAAAAGGTGTCCAGGCTGGGCACAGTGGCATATTCCTATAGTCTCAGCACTTAGGAGGCTGAGGCAGGAGGATCAGCGCGAATTCAAGGCCATCCTGGACTACGGAGCAAGACTCCATCTCAAAAAGCCAAAATAAATAAAATAAAAAGTTGTCCATACTGGCACCCCAGGCAGGTAACTTCTTTGCCCTGCCTACCTCCTTGTTTGAAGGTGTACTTTACTCCCTATCTGCTTTGCCATAAACTCTACCTAGACTTCTGCATGGCTGGCCGCCTTGGAGTCTCAGCTGAATTCTTTCATGAAGGCACAAAGAAGGGCCAAGGAGGTTTGAGGCAGATCGGGACCCGGGTTCAGATGACAGCGTGGTTTGGTGACCCATGCTGGTCCTTTTGGCCAATGGCCAGCCCTGGACTGGAGGTGTCCATGAGGAGGGGGTGGACAGGACCCCCGAGGCGCAGGCTAAAGGGCTGAAGTCGTGAAACCTGGTTCAGATGCAGTGCCTGAGACTTGGCTGAGGGAGACAGCTCTGGCCTGGGAACCAGCCATAGGCCCTGTCCTTGGGCCTGGTTTCCTGTGTGTGGCACTGCTGGCGAGATGGCCGGGAAATGCAGGACACAGTATTTCCAGGAGGGTCAGATTGTCTTAGAGTCTGCCCCTTCGCTGCCTGAGAGAGGATGTCACAGCCCGGGTGTCCCCAGACAAGAGAGCAGACCCTCTTCCCGCTCCCTTTCCAGGCTCAACACCATCTGTGCCACTTTCTGCAGCAGCTCTGGAGTCCTCTTTCCTGAGGGTCTTTACCGGGTGCGATCACACATACGATGATGGCTGTCACCACGCGTCATCCAGCAGAAAGGCAGGCACCTAGCATGACGCTGTGTCCTCATCCACCTCAGTCACCACACCTGGCTCTGTGCGACTTTAGCTCTTCCCCAAAGTCAAACTGACCACGAAAGAGAGATGTTTTGAATCCATTCAGGATGTCGAGGCAGCCAGGGCAGTGCAACTAAAGACCTTCAGGAAAGAGGACTCCAGAGCTGCTGCAGAAAGTGGCCAAGACAATGGGATGAGTGTGTGCAAAGTGAGAGAAAGAGGTCCAGAGGAATTCAGGGCAATATTGTTTTCACTGTTGTATTTTTTCTTTAAACACTGTATTTTTTTTTTTTTATCTCTCTTGTACAGTGGGTGGAAAGCTATCCTGAGACTGTCTGATTGTATGAAGTTTGAGTTTGGTCAGCAGGGCTTTGGGGTGTTCAAAGCAGCTCCTCCCTCCAAGGAACACCTCAGCCCTCCGAGGCCACTCAATCAACTTCAGTTTAGCACTAATTATGTTCCAGCCATCGGTTCCTGCCTATAAAAACAGCTTCACAAACTGTTAACCACCATAAAAATTGAGTACAAAGCATTTATTTCAGATAGTACAGCTAATTAGCCAAATATTTATAAGAACCAGCTTCCATTTATAAAACAGATTCATTGCAAATGAGTAGTCATTGTTATTTTATTAAGGTACTGGATTCCAACACCACACAATCTCTTTACAACATCAGGGACTCAATCACTGCTTTCTCCATTACCCTAGAACATGGTGTGAAGATCAGTTCTAGGCCTGGCTTGGATTTTTTTTTTTTTTTTTTGTAGTATACTGGCAGTTAAGCCAGGGCCTTCACACTGAGTCCATCCCCAGCCCTTTTAAGTTTTTAAATTTTGAGACAGGGTCTTCGTGAGTCACTAAGTTGCCCAGGCTGGGCCCTAACTTGCGATCCTCCTGCCTCAGCCTCCTTAAATGCTGGGATTACAGGTGTACTATAGGATCAGGTAGATTTTTATACTTATAAAGTATACTAAAGACCTGTGACAGAGTATGGAGAGAGAGGAGAGAGAGAGAGAGAGAGAGAGAGAGAGAGACCACACATTGAGACTAGGCGCCCTTTCTCTGGGGCTTTGTTTAATTCTTGGACTCCTCCAGTGGTTTCTTGGCTGGCAGATGTTTCAAGCTGTAGGAAAGATCCCCATACCACATTCCTCAGTGTCTGCTGTGTGCTTCCAGGGCCTTTGGCCCTCAGCCCACCAGGGTAAGGGCACCCTGGCGCCCCCTGTGGCCCCGAGTGGCCCGCCTCATCCTGTGAGACTGCCAGGGCTGAAATTTCTGCTGTACCACGTGACCCTGGCAGCACTCTGAGCTTCCTCCTGGTTGTAGGAAGCCTGGGTCCTCCTGATCTCTGAGGCTGTGGCCAGTGTGCATTTCAAAATTGTCTCCCAGAGCGGGGGAGGAGCCACCCACCCCTCTGATGATGACCTTTCTTGTAAGGAGAGTCTGGCGGTGCATGGCAGACTGCTGCGGTCTTCCTCTGCAATGTGGTCACCTCTCCTGGGTGTCCCTCATCGTGTTGCCCTGTCTGAGCTGGATCTCGACCTGCAGGCCTCGAGATTTGGGGTTAGGCTCTGGGTATAACTCTGTGGCACTTACAGCAGGATGATGGGTACGGAGTGTGGGTGGCTTCTGTGGGGGAGGGTGCTGCTAGATGGCTGGTGGGAGGTGACTTGTGAGGAGCAGCTGAGGGGACAGCAGATCTGAGGGCCACCGCCAAGGGATTGAGCTGCTTCCCCTGAGTGGAGAGGGGCCAGCAGTCATCCCGGTCCTGGGAACTTGAAGGAGAGCCATATTACAGAGGCTGAAGGTCACATGCTGTACACTGAGTCAGTGGCCTGGCTGGACCAACGCCCAGGACAGCCCTATCACCTGCAGCTCTGGCCAAGGCATTCAGGTGTAGGGGCTTTTGGGCTCCTGTGTGATGTCGCCTTTGGCCTCATGCGGTCCCCTCAGCTGGTCCTAAGCTTCAGATGTGCTCTGATGCCTTCTTGCTTGTGCTGGCCTCGAGCTCGCAGCCGGTCCTCCTGCCTCAGCCTCCCAAGTGATGGGATTACTGGCGAGCATTGCCATGCCTGACTCTTCCAGCTTTTGGACAAACCAGTACAGACATGGGCTAGTTTTCAGTAGGTTCCAAACCCAGCCCTTGGGGGTTGGTTTAAGCTTGAGACCTTCCCACACTCAGTTTTACAGTGCAGGGCCACGTTCCCTGCCCTCCCTCCCCCACTCCCCTCAGCTCCTCCAGGCGGCAGGGGAGCTTCACCCCTGTCCCTAAACTGCACCTCTCAGCACACCCCTCATGAGGTAGCTTCGCAAAGGAACCAAGGAACCGAGCCAGCCCAAAGCTGCCCTGCTGGGCACCCTCTGCTCTATGTGCCAAATCCAGGCTGGCGCCCTGCCTCGCCCCTTGGCTCTGGAGGCTGCGTAGGGCAGGGCATCTCTTCGTGGCAGCCATCTTAGAGGAGTGGGTATTTGGGGGTTGCTGCTGGGAGTGCTTTCTCAATGGCCAGAGTCCCACCCTCTAAGGGTCTTGTGACGGGACTTACAGTCAACTCAGAGGTAGAAAGCTCTGATATTTTGAGGAATATGAGTAGTAATCTGAAAAAAGAATCCTAAAACAAAGTGGAAAAGACCCCAGAAAACCCAAACGTTCACAGGTCCCTGATTAGCCACACTTCTCCTTCCCGGGAAAGGGACGAGTCTGAAGCTGCAGTTACTGACATGAGTACCTTCTCCTTTTTTTTTTTCCCTTTTAATATGGCCCTGATAACTGAACCTGGGACCTTTGC
Organism: Dinomys branickii; assembly: GCA_004027595.1. Classification (NCBI taxonomy): domain Eukaryota; kingdom Metazoa; phylum Chordata; class Mammalia; order Rodentia; family Dinomyidae; genus Dinomys; species Dinomys branickii. The sequence continues at coordinate 65,281 of PVLD010005981.1, read as the reverse complement.
ACTGAGCTACATTCCCAACCCTTATTTTTTATTTTGAGACAGGGTCTTGCTAAGTCACCCAGCTTGCAGTCAAACTTGTGATCCTCCTGCCTCAGCCTCACAGAATGCTGGGATTCCAGGTGTGCCACCGCGCTTATCTGATGAACTTGCTGCTGGTTGACATTCAGTCAGCTGAGACAGCTACATCCTGTCTGCTCTAGTTTGCTCCCGGACACAGGGCATCAGGCCACCTGGACTGGCTCCTGCCTCTCCAGGCAAAACCAAGTTAATTTCTCTGACTGTCACTTTTCTTACACATAAAATGAGTGAGAGCAGCCTTGTCTGGTAGTTAGAAAGATTAAGTGGAAGATGCACGAAGCCTATTTAATAGGAAAGCCCGTGCCGGCTGACTGTGCACCATGAGCTGGTTACCGCTATAAATTCTTCCAAGCACGGTCTCCTCCAACAACCGTACGGCTTCTGTTTATTTATTTATTTTTTTAATCTAAAACTGGTTCTGAGCTAAATTCACATCCCGTACGATTCACCGACTTGAAGTGTACAGAACACTCCCCCTCACTGTATTGCTTTATTAATATGCCCAAAGTGATCGGCCTGAGCCAGCTGCTGTGTTCTCTCCCTGGGGTTAGAAATATACACAAATTATGAGCCCGGGGTGGGGTGGTTAAAGGAGAGAAAGACTATACTTAGGATAAACAATGATGCAGACTTTGGGGCTGGGGTTGTGGGTGGTTCCTCGGCAGAGTCCTCGCCTAGTAGGTGCAAAGCTCCAGGTTCCATCCCTAGCCAGCACTAGCAAAACCGAACAAAAAGAGGTGTTCTAGACACCTGTGGTTGGCTTCAGATTCTGGGGACAGGGCTGAGCTGTTAGGTTCCAGGGCCTGAGGCGCCAGAGGCTGGTGGGTGGGACCTTGGGCTCGACCTTGCCCAGGCTGGGAAGGGCAGTGGAGGGGGCGTGGCGGGACAGTGGGCGGGGTGTCATCGGAGCCCCGCCCTCTGAGCTTTGGCAGCGGCTGTGCTCAAAAGAGGAACCTGTCACAGGATCTGGGGAGCTGAGACAACCTGTTTTTGAGGCCCAGCCCGGAAGCGCCGGTGCAGGTGGCCTGTGTGCAAGGTTCCTCTTTGCCTCTGATATCTGGAAGGGGAATTCGGCAAGAAGGACTCAGTCTGGAGCGCTGGCCCCAACTTCCTCATACAGGCGGCCTGTGCTGGCTGATCCCCAGTGCCTTCCCACCTGAGGTTCTTTGGTCTGGCTGGGTGAGGTATGCGAGCTACCACCCCCTCTGGCTCTCCTCTCTGTCCCTACTCAGGCCCCAGGACCCCTGGCCTCTCCAGCAGGTGGGGGCTCCGGCTCCTGACCTGGGATGCTGCCCCTGCAGTTACAAAGCTCTCTGCAGCACCTGGTCCACTGACCACTGAGGCTCTGTAGGGGGTCCTGGCATTCAAAGTGATCAGCAGGAGGTGTGATCAAAATACAGTGAATGCTGTTGCTAAGTGCCATCCAACGAAAAGGCAGCTCAGGAAAACACACCACCATGGCTTCATCCACCTTAGTCACCAGATCTGGCACTATGTGATTGTCTGGCTCTTCCCCAAAGTCAAGATGACGTGAAAGGGAAATATTTGTATACATTCAGGATATTGAGGCAGCCAGCACAGTGCAGCTGAAGACCCTCAGGAAAGAGGACTCCAGAGGTTCTGCAGAAAGCTGCAAGGATAATGGGATAAGTGTGTTCAAAGTGAGGGGGAGGCTTCTGAGGGGGATTCATGGCCATGTGTCTTACTGTAATGCATTTAAAAAAAAATTAAATACCCTCGTGATGGAGACCACTATGAAGTGGTTCTCAGCAAGATTTTAATATTAACCAATTGGCTTTTCATGTTTATGAGTAAGTTTGCCTGAGGCCTAGGCTCTTGTCTGGATATGGGCAATGCATTCATAGTAAGTGAACCTCTGTGAGTCACTGGTCCCCACGGAGGCCTGTATTGGCCTGTGAAGTTGGGACACCTCAAAGGACAAGATAAGGTCACAGCTGAGGACGTTTAGCTCCAATCCCAGTGAACTAAAAGACTATAGCTGCAGGTATCTCACTCCTGTAGTGAAGGCCTTCCTGGAGATAATATAGTTCCCCTAAATTAACAAAGTATTTCTTGGAGAAGTCCTCAAAGGAATTCTCAAGTGCTGTCCAGATTCCTGCATTTTCTTAAGTATTCTCCTTTGTTTGAAAAACTAATAAATACTGCTGCCCAGAGAAGTTCTTTGTCTAAAACCCCAGAATCTCCAGTTCTGTGAGAGGGTTTGGAACCTCCTAGAGCCCCGAAATCATTTCATTTGTCTCATTTGTTTGAGCCTTCACTATCCACTCCTTTGGGAGATTTTAGACTTGATCAGCCCAGCTCACAATAACTAAGGGATACTATTAACGTGATACCTTTGCTTCCTGCTCCCAAAGAGGGGTCCTATGATAGCCCCACACCTTGTCCCTGCATCTGTGGGTCTGAAGCTGTGCCTCTTGTATGTCCTGGAACATGGTCTTGATCTCTGGAGTGGGGAAGCCTAGCTCCTGGACAGCAGTCTGCGCAGTCTCTGTGATGCCTAAGGTTGAGCTTCTGTCCTGAGAATTCAGGTCTCGTGCAGGCTCCCTGGTACTGCATTGTTGGGGGGCTGCTTTCTGGGGATCTGGAACCCTGGCTGTGGGAAGCTCAGGCTGAGGACAAGAAAGTGTTGCTCATCGGCCTTTCTGTGTGGGACCACAGTTGCCCTGCCTTTGCTGCTCACAGGGACCCTGAGGTTGATCAAGGAGCCTCTTGAGGGTCCTGGGGGGCTTCCCAGGGAACGCTGGGAGTGGGCTCACCCTGGAGCATCCAGCCTCTGTGCCCCAAGTCCCACTTTTGCTAATGCCTTTGGCTAACAGATGGCCAGGGCTGCCATCCTCCTCTACCCCTGCTACTGCTCCTTTGACCCCACTGCCTCTGGGGGAATTGGAGGGTATGGGAGGGGGAGGCTGCTGACCCTGCTGCTCCAGGGCCACTGTCCTCTCTCTGGGCCTGGCACTCTGTGCCCGAGGACCATGTGCTCAGTAGATCCATTTGGAATCAGAACTAGCAGGCAGCTTTGATCCCTTTTCTGGAAGTGACAGGTTCAAAAAAGGAGGAGCTCTTTCCAGGGCTCTGAGTGTTCCCATTCCAGAGCAAGAAAGCAAGGTGTGTGATGAAGCCAGAAGAGAATTACAGCATTGCTGGGCATGGTGGTGCACAGCTGTCCTAGTACTCAGACGTGCTAGGAAGCTGAGGCAGGAGGATCACCAGGAGTTTGAGGTTAGCCTAGGCTACAGAGTGAAACTGTCTCCCAACAAACAACAAACAAATGAACAAACAGTTATAGAATTGTAGGTGGCACCTTTAGAAGACATCTTGGTACCTAGTTGGCCTAGTCCTCTGTACAGTTCAGAGGAAGGAGCCACAGATTTAGAGATTTGGGAGTAGTCACGGAACAGGGACCAGAACTTTCTGCAGGGTTTGAGCCAGAAGACAACTTAGAGGCTAGACAGAGCCTCCGGCACTGCTTGAGGCCCTGCAGCACAGAGGCCAGGACAGCCTGAGGGCCACCTGCTCCTCTCCCCTTCTGAGCCCTCCCTGGAACCCAGTAGGCTGCATCCCCAGTGGGGCAAAGGTCAGCCCTGAGGCCGTGCCTTGCTTGGCAGCACGCTTTGGCTACTGGCCCCATCTTCCGGCAGTGCCCCTGCCTTGGCATTACCCAGTCCTCCTGGCTTGGAGTCCTCATCACTGAGGGAGATCAGATGGGACTATAGGGTGGGAAGGTGTTGTAGGAACACTTCCTCTGGGAAGATCAGGGAGGGCCTGCCCTTTTTTTCTTTTTCTTTTTCTTTTTCTTTTTCTTTTTCTTTTTCTTTTTCTTTTTCTTTTTTGCAGCACTGGAGATTGAACTCAGGGCCTTTGCACTAAGCTACACCCTAGACCTTATTTTGAGACTAAGTCTCACTAAATTCCTAAGTTGCTTAGGTTGAGCCTCAACTCGACCCTCCTGCTTCAGCCTCCCAGCATGCTGGCATTACGTCATGTACCACCACGCCAGCTTTGTTTTGCTTTTGAGATGGGGTTTTACTGCATGTCCCAGGTAGGACTTGAACTCCTGGGCTCCCATGATCCTCTCCCTCCAGAGTGGTGGGACGGCAGGTACCCAGGCCCGGCTTGTGTTTTCTGGTATTTGTACCCAGACTGGTGCAGTGCCATCCTCCCTGGCTTTGGGGAAGGTGTGTGTCTGTTGTGGCTGCTATCCCTGACACCCCCCACTGCTTCTTGCCTCTTCTGGCTTCTGGGTCACAGCCCAGCTGTAGTCTTGCCCACTGAAATGTGCCACAGAACCTGCCACCAGAAGAACTTTTCAGGGAGTCCCCGTGCCCCACCCTGCTGGGAGCCGCTGGTGCCCCCAGGACCCTTTGCTTTGCCCCTTTCTTTTTCATAGGAGGATCCTCCTCTTCCTTCTCATGGGAGCCACAGCCCTGCCCTCCTCAGTGACCCTGGGCAGCTTCCGGTCCACCTCTTCCCATCTCCAGCCTGGTCAGCACATTCGGCTTTGCCTTTGGCCCGGTGCTTGGGACCACACAGTTGGGAACCAAAGCCACATCACAGCTGGCTACGGATCTGCTCCTTGTGCGACCCAATCTCAGCCTTAAAGGGAAAGGAGAGATGTGGGGCCTTCCCGGAGGGTCGGATCTGCTTCCATTTGATGTGATCACAAAAGCCTTGTCCAGGGATCTCCATGAGAACTTGATTTTAGCTGGGTATGGTCTCGATCTTGTGGCGATCCTCCTGCTTCAGCCTTCTGAGTGCTGGAGTTCCAGGTGTGTGCTATCACCTTCAGCTCTGTCCAGGGATTTTGAGTCTCCTAGAAGGAGAACATTGGCCGACTGGCCCAGGTGTGCCCAGCTGCAGGTGACAGAGCCACACTAGCAACAGGAGGCTGAGCTGCGGCTGCGTCTTGTTCCCATTCTGCCTCGCTGTGTTGAGTATGGGTCAGACAGCCTGATGACCTCCACACCTTACTCACAAGCTCCAGTCTTTGAAGTCACCCACTGTCCTCATGGGCTGTTTTCCTTCTCTAGCAGGCGCAGCCTCCTCTGCCAGCTTTGCTGGCACTGGGAACAACAGGATCGGGGCTGTTACTTCCTCTGCGCAACACGGAGCAGTTTTGCTACATGGGAGGGGTGGGCATGTAATTGCTATCTAGAGCGATCATCTTCCGAAGGCTGAAAGCATAACCTTTAATTAATATTTCATCTGCAGCCAGGGTGGATAACTTGAATAGGGCCTAAAAATATTGCTGTCCTGAGTGTCCCTGAGACTCGGCGTTGGTGTGCGCTGTCATGGGCTGTGGGGCTCCCTGAAGGAACAGTGTTTAGCCTTGCAGCCTGGAATCAGTGGGCTGGAGGCCGCTGCCCAGCCTCAGATGCCTGGAGCATGGGGTGGGAACCGTGAGTGCCCATCAGAGCTTGCTTCTCAGCTCGCATCTTGCAGCCCCTCTCCTGCTGGACTTCTGCAGATCTCAGAGGTAAAATGCCACAGGGAAGCCAGGCATGGTGGTGCATGCCTGTAATCCTGCACTGCAAGGCTGAGGCAGGAGGATCCCTGTGAATTTGAGGCCAGCCTGGGTTATACAGCTGGGCCCTGTCTAAAAAAATCCAAAAAACAAAACACAGAATAAAACAAGACCTGACAGAAGGCACACACACTGTCTTTGATGTCTCAAGGTGGGCAGCTGGAACCGTTCTGAGTGATTTCTGGGAGAGGGCAGGGTGGGGGTTCCCTAGGGGCCTGAGAGACCTTTGCTCTGGGCAGCGAGAAGGAAGAAGGAGGAGGCAAGGAGGCCAAGCATGGGGAGAAACTGAGTCTTGGATGCCCTAATGACCAACTGTGATTTTGTTTTATTGAGGCAGGTTCTCATTATATATTCCTGGTTGACCTCAAACTGCAGGTGACCTTCATGCCTCAGCCTGCAGAGTGCTGGGAAGTTCAGTTGGACAGATTATGATACTATAATTGTTTACTATATTTACTATAATTATTGTCCTGTTATTAGAACAAGTGAGTTGTGTGCCTGCAGTGATTTCTCCATGGCTACTCCTACGGGGCCGGTGTCACTAGGCCACCCGGGATTGTGTGAGGTCTGACAGCAGTTTCCATGGCTGGATCTGTGGCAGCCTCCAGGCTTCCATGGCAGCCTCCCACAGGTCCATGGGACTCAGGGAAGTCTGGAGCAGCAGGGTCAGCAATGCTCATCTCAATAAGGTAAGCGGTGTATATGTGTGTGTGTGTGTGTGTGTGTGTGTGTGTGTGTGTGATGACCCCAAATGTGAGCTGAACCAGAACCAGAACCAGAACCAGAACCATCCCGTGAATGGCACTGGATTACCCATGCTTACACTGGCAAGCACCCAGGTTCCCAGAGCACAAGTGATTGGCTGAGGTCAGACAGCAATGTCACGATTGGCCTGGGGCTCAGGGCCTCTCGCGGATGTGTGCACCCTTGTATGATGTATGTGTCGTGCATACACGTGTTGTGTTTGATGTGCGTGCTTGTGCATGCATGTGTTTAAATGCACATACACACACATGTTCATGCATGTGTGCAAGAGGAGACAAAGCTGACTCAGCCACCTGCTGGGGTCTGCACCCCAGCAGTGCAGGGGACTTGGTTGGGAAAGGCAAGTCCTCTGAGATAGTAAACCACTGTTTTCTTCCGGCTGTTTGCCCTTATTAATTCAGGTAGCAATTATCCGTTCTGAATATTTGGCAACTAATTAGTTTTTCCCGGGGAGACGCAGTATGAAGAAGACTCTGCTCCGACCTGATCCACTTTCTAAGCAACCCTAGGAGGGGCGGGAGGCTGCAGGGGGGCCAGGCACACACTGGGCACAGAGAAGAGGGGCACCCTTTAGCTGCTGGGCCCTCAGGAGGATAAAAACAGCCCAGATGTGCTGGGCTCCACCCAGCTTTCCTGTCGTGGGCCATTTCCCTATGGGTGGGGCTCCCAGTAGCCTGCAGAATAGGATTCGGAACGGTCCCAGCTAAGGGTCAGCACCTTCGGGAGCTATGTCCTCAAGATCCTACGGTGGCTGAGACCTCCTCTCTGGAGCAGGAGGCTCAGCATGGGGAGGGAAAGAGCAGCAGGAGCTGAATGGGAGATTTTTTTTTTTTTTTGCCAGCTGTTAAGCCTGGCCTTTATTTGACTCTTTAGCTTTGGACTTTCGGCAGAGTTGGAAATGTCATTACCCCTTCGCAAAAGAGCCTATCCCAAAGTCTCCCATGGACACGAGGGCTTGGGTGGAGAGTCTCCTGCCTCAGCCTACTGAGTACTAGGATTGCACCTGATGTCTTTTTCTATTTGCCACCTGTGGGTGTGGTGCTTCCCTCATGCTGAAGCAGTGTCTTGGCCCTGGTGAGTGCCAGTGCCTGTTCACGCAGGCCTGGTTTATCATGCCAGAGTGAGTGAGTGCCAGTACCTGTAACTCAGGCTGCCTCTGAGCTCTTGCAAGTTCCTGAGGATCGTTGAACCCTACTTTCCTCACAATGCCCGTGTTTGGTGGTTTCCTGCTTACATTTGCCATCAGCCGGAAATGCATGGTTAGGGCTTCCTGTGCTGTGAACTAGGTCCGCAGGCCATTGACCCTTGCAGCCAATAGCCTGGACAAGTCCCCATGGGCCCTCAGGAAGCCGTAGGGACATAGGACATCGTTCCCTCTTTCCAGAGCCAAGAGCACCCTGCTCTGGTGGGGACCGTGGGCTACAGCCTGGAACACCCTATAGGAGAGGTCGGCTCAGTCCCTTCCAATTGAGTCAAGGTGACCCCGGGTGTTTCCAGGGCAGCAGAGATAGGGTTAAATAAGCACCACTGCAAAGTGCCTAGGCTGGGACATGATGTTGCTTTGAGGCTGAGACTAGCTGTCCCAAGCTGCAGACTACAGCTTGTTCCCTTCAGGCTGCCCCTGATGGTGGCCGTGGCCTGGGACTGGGTGCACATGCAGCCTCCCACGTGGTCCTTCCTTCCAGCTGTCACAGAGCTACATAAACACCAGGTGCATGCTGCCAGGTAGAATTTCCACTTATGCTACCTGGGCTTTCTGTCCAGCCTGCCCTCCCCCTGCCTGTCCCCTGGAGGCCTGTAGGCCACCATACCTGTCTGACCACCTGTGCAGGTGACCTGGCCCAGGTCCCGACTGTGACCTTCAAGGTGGAGCCTGGGAGAGTGTGCAGGAGAGACTCTGCTCCTGATCCCTCTCCCAGCCTGGGGCACCTTAGCAAAGTCCCACATTTCCCATTTCTTCCTGTTCTTGGCCTGCCAGTGTACCCAAGCCAAGGGAGATACTCAAGGAATGTTTGTTGAATGGCTGGAGAATGCCAATGCAGGCTTCCTGGAGGAGGAGGTGTTCAGCTGAGATACACAAGCACAAGTTCTATTTCCATGAGGGGGTGAAGGGGTGTGAGACCCAGCCTCAAAGGCTGGAAATGACCAGCCAGCGGTCTGGCGAGAGAGCTGCAAGCTGCCACTTTGCCAGGGTCCTGCTGGGCCTTGTTTTGTCACAGGCTGTGTCTAGGGCCTGGGGATGACATTCCTGGAGGAAAGAAAGAAAGACGGTCTCTGTGTTCATAAAACATTTACTTACCCTGCCCAGCCCTGTCTGTGGCCCAGGAAGGCCCTGTGGGAGCTGTGGGTAGTGCTGGAAGGCTGATGGGACTTCCAAGGACCTAAGGTCCCCATGCTTGGAGCGACAGTGGAGGGCCCAGGGCGTTGGGCAGAGGTGGAGGGATGGGAAAGCTCCAGTAAGGCATGGCTGCTGTCCAAGTGGTGGGCATCTGGGCGTGACCCCCTGGGTGCGGGTCACAGAGAGCAGAGGACGAGGGATGGGCGTGGGCATGGGTCCTAGGATACAGCTTCCAGAGAATGTGGGTTCTTGGCCCCAAGCTCCCAGAGATGGGATCTTGGGACCTGGGCACACATATCTTAGGTTCCTGGGTGTGTTCTCGGTACCCTAGGAAATGTGAACACTGGTTCTTCACCATGGAAGCACTTCTCTACTTGTGCATCCAGGCACCAAAGCCAGAAACTGTTTGAAATTCAGGCCCCGTTGGCTTTTGCAGTGCCAGGAGGTAAGTCCCCAGACTGCCCCTCTGGCCCTGGCCTCATGTGACCCATAGAGAGCTTGGAGCTGGGCATGGTGGTGCACATGCACAATCCTAGCATTCAGGAGGCTGAGGCAAGAGGGTTGCTGAGAATTTGAGGCCAGCCTGGGCTACATAGTGTGTTCAAGGACAGCCTGGACTACATAGCGAGGCCCTATCTGAATAAATGGGATGTGGCAGGGTCGGGCAGCAGCAGCAGCATTGGAGAGGCCTGAAGTCAGTAGTAGGGTGAGCTGGGGCTGGAACTGTCCCAGTTCTTCATCACCAAAGTGAGGCCGGTGGCACCTGCTACCTGCCTTCCTGAGGGTTAGATGAGATTATGCATGCAAAACCCAGGGTGGAGCTGTTATTTTGTAACAGTTGGCTTATGTGACCACCTTGTGGGACAAGCTTGGGGCGGCAGCCCTGGTGCCTGCTTCATGCCCAGGGGTGGAGTAGGGGCAGATGGAGAGGACAGGACCACTGCCGATGGTGGCGGTGTCTGCTCGGTTGTTCTGAAGGGTGGGTACTCAGGCCCATGTTTCCAAGAGAATCTGTAAGATTCTGTAAGATCTGTGAGAGGTGTGGAAGGTGACACATTGCTAAGTTCTGCTAGAAAACATGCTATGTCTTTCTGGAGGTTGCCATGGTGACAGCGTGTGTAGAAGAACCCCAGCCCCTAGGTGAGCTGGCTGCCTGCAGTTGTGGCCAGGGTAGGGAAGCCTCCCCTCAGGCTTGAATACCAAACCTGGTTTTACTTTTGCTCCCTGTGTTCGGGCAAGATGGGAAGACTTTGTGCGGCACACTGTCAAGAGGTCAGAGTCACCAGGTGTGGTGGTGCACACCTGTGATCCCAGCACTCAGGAGGCTGAGGCAGGAGGATTGCCATGAGTCCGAGGCCCTGTCACATAGTGACACATAGTGAGACCCTGACTCAAGAAAAGAAAAAAGATCGTTTCTGATGCCTTTTAGATACCCACATCTCTGGCTTCTGGATGACAGGGAGGGTTCCGTGTCTTCATGATCACTGGTGCTGAACCTTCTCATTTTACCACCAGCCTGGGGGCAGCTGAGCCTTGGCCTCTCAGCTACCCACAGCCCAACCACTCACTCCCATGTGGGCACCACCGTGTGAATCTCCTGGGAGGTGGCCCAGGTGGCGCTATCTCGGGGCTCATGGGAGTGTTCTGTGCGGGGCAGCTCTGCCGCATTGCAGTTGCAAGCTGCCCGTGGCATCGCTCTTCCTGCCTGTAGTTCTAGGAACCAGGGTGACTCAGACCCAGCTGAAGTCCCGCTACCCGCCCCCCCCAGGCTGCATGGGGACAGCACGCGCTTGGGGCAGGTGTCTCTGTGCCTCCCTGACACAGGGAGGGGCCTTGGCCTCCACCCCTTGGGCCCCCAGGGACCGGGTCACAAGCTGGGCTGCACATGCTTCAGCCTCTTCTCAGAACAGTGCGTCACAGAGAGGCTGGTGGTTCGTGACGCCTCCATCAGCACCCAGCTCTGGCTGACCACAGAGAGGCCCAGAGTCTGCTTTGCGGGGTTCCCGGGAGAGAGATCCTCCTCCTCCTCCTTGCTGGGCTGCCCAGTGGGTCTTGTAACAACACATCCACACCCTCTTTCTGTCCCTGTCTGCCCTCCGGCCTTCCCCTTCCCTTTATCCAGAGGCCCCGGCCTTTCCTGGCCCCTCTGGCTCCCTCTGGCTCCGTGGCTCACCCCACTGTGAGTACATCGCGCAAGGCACTCCAAGGGCTCCCGCCAGCACTACTTCCTGCCCGGAGCCTCCGCCGCCAGCGCACAGTTGTGTGTGGTCAGTTTCTCACCCATTTCCTGCCAGCTGCTACTGGCATCCAGGCGGCTCCAACAGCTTCGATAATTGGGAGAGGATGCAGGCCAGTGGCCTTGTGACTCATGACAGGGACTCAGGGACAAGCGTCTAGGAGGAGTGCAGGGGGTGGGGCGTGGGGAGGGGGGCACGTCCCCACCCACCCCGGCTCAGCCCCCACAGAAAAGACAGTGCACACTCATTGCTACCCAAAAGCTGGGTTTTTCTCGTGAATGCACCAAAGCTGAAATAAATGGCATCACTCTGTGAGGAGTCGGAACCAGACTCCAGGCTGAGTGTGGCCCTCCCTTGGGAGCATTCTCTCAGTGCCTTAACTGGGGTGTTTTCTGAGCCTTCAGTTAGGTGACTACAGTCACAGTTTAAAATCTATGTCCTAAGCTGGGCACGGTGGTGCACACCTGTGATCCCAGCACTGAGGAGGCTGAGGCAGGAGAAGGCTGGGTTACATTGTGACTTAAAGACCAGCCTGAACTGCATAGTGAGATCTCGCTCAAAAAACCAAAGCCAAAGAAAATCTTCTCCCAAGGGCAGCCTGGGGTGGGTGGGGCAGTGGCCTGGGGAAGGACAGGTCCAGTCCTGATCCGGCTGGCTGGTTTTCCAGATGTTGAACCTGCTGTGGTGTGGACAGGACACATCCCTGGGCTGGATCAGAAGTGGCAGTTGGCTCGTTTGCCCCTATGTATAAAGTCTTGGCTTGAAGAAACAGGAAATGCAGGACTTGGACTGGCGCTGGCTCCAACTCCACGGACCCTCACCTCGTTCTGCAGAAGACAGAGCGGGGCCACGGGGCTGCAGACCCTAGGGTTGTCAGGCCTGACACGGGGCATGTGGGCACTGTGGGTGGCTGGAGACCATGGGGACAGTGGGCAGCCATTTCCTCAGCTGCTGAGGGCACTGAGGCCCTGGGAGGGGGACTCACTGCTCTTATTTCCTGGGTGCTGGCACCACAGCTGGGTGTCCTTGCACTGCCAACTTGGTTGGTGGCCCAGGCTCTTCTCAAACTTAAGGCAATCCTCCTGCCTCAGTCTCTCCAGTGCTGGGTTGACAGGGCTGAATTTCCCACTCTGTGTTGTAGAGCTGGGCACTTGGGGCAGCTTTTGTCCCTCTTCTCTTGCACTGGGGATGCCTTTCTGCGCAGGGTCCTGGAGCTGCTTCCACAGGGGTGTGTGTCTGGTGGCCACTACCGTGACTGTATCAGGAGTGATTGAAAAGTATCGTGAATCTAGAAATTAAAAGTATATTACAGCAAAAGACACATAGCCATAAATGCCTTTAAAAACTTCTCCTCTCTTCGAGCACACTCATCTCATCACCTGTGCCATGTTCTGCAGCAGCTCTGGAGTCCTCTTTCCTGAGGGTCTTTACCAGCTGTGATCAAAAGTATGGTGACTGCCGCCGAGCACCCTCCAGTGGAAAGGCAGGTTTGCAAAAATATGACGCTGCGTCCTCATCCACCTCAGTCACCAGATCTGGCGCCATGCGACACCTGGCTTTTCCAAAAAATCAAAAAGACCATGAAAAGGAAATGTTTTAAATCCGTCCAGAACATGGAGGCAGCCAGGACAGCACAGCTAAAGACCCTCAGGAAGGAGGACTCCAGAGCTGCTGCGGAACGCAGCAAGGACGACAGGATGGGCTGTTCAGAGGGAGATTCACGGTGATGCATCTTTTACTGTAATACTTTAAAAGATTTAAACACATTCCTCACACATGGGCTGGGCTGAAGGGCACAGACCTTGACCTTTGCTGTCACTCAGACTGGGGCCCACATCCATCTGGACAGCTCCTGGAACCTGTGCTGCGTGGTAGCTCAGTCTCTGTCTGTTCTGGAAAGCGTGGCTGGGGTGTCCGGTGAGGGGCAGCTCCCTGCTTAGGGGGAGAAGAAGCCAGCCTGGCTGGGACCTGAGTCTTCTCCTACAGTTGCCAAGGACCAGAGAACCCAGCTCCACGCAGCTCAGTCCTGACCTGGAAGCCTCTGAACACTGACCCCTGTTTGGGTGCCTCTGATTACAGGGCCTGGGAGGGACCTGGCTGGAACAGCTCACACTTGGCCTAGTGTCCCCATACTGATCCTTCTTGTTCCACTTCCCAAAATAGCTAATGAGGAAATTAATTTTGTCACCCAGATGTATTCTGTAAAAACATGTCAGGGAAAGACAATTAACCTCGGCACTGATGAGTCCTTCCCACATTAATGAAGCTCACATTTGGCGATGTTGAGGCTCAGGAGGGGAGGGAGACCCTCAAGTCAGAGCTTCCCCTAGGCTGAGAAGGAGAGGCTGGGGGTGTGGAAGAGGTGGTGGAGAGAGAAACAGAGAGACAGAGACCAGGGGAGAGAGAGAGAAGGAGAGAGGGAAGAATTGCCGAGACAGAGAGAGAGAGACGGAGAGACAAGGAGAGCAGGAGGCAGAGGAGCTTAGCAGGAACTTGAGGGTAGGGTTTTCTGAGTACTTTTTATTGTGTACTTGGTTGCTCTTGGTTATGGGTGGGCTAAGGTTGGCAAATTAAACCTGAGAATGAAAAAAGTTAGACTTTTCTTAAGACGTGAGATTTTTCCACCTTCCCTCGACCAAGTCATCTCTGTATGTGGTGACTCTGCATTCTCTTCTGGGGGGATCCTGAGCCCCAGGAGGCTGCTGGCTAATGGGACAGGCCAGCTGGTTAGACAGATGGCTGCTGAAAACCTTTGCTTTGCATTTCCTGAATGCCATGGAATCCTGGTGCTGGAGCCACCACTGGGGAAACACAGGTCCTCAATGCTGGCAAGAGGGGGTCACTGTGGAAGGGTGCAGTGTGAGGGGAACGGGCATTGCCCCGACCCTTAGCCCTGGCCCTCTTCAGCCTCAGTCTGGGAGCAGGTCTGACAGATCCTCTTGGAACATTCTAGCTCTGAGCTATCTGGAGGAATGGCCCTACGACCCCTGCAGTCTGCCACCTCTAGGACTTGGGTCTAGGCCCTGCTCCTGAGGTGGTAGAGCAGGCAGGACTCACCTGCTTTATCCAGAAAGTGTGTCTTCGTCTCCAGCCAAAGGGACTGCTTTGCTCCCTCCTGTTCAGAACCCATACTTTATTCTCTCCTCTTAACTCTGAAATCAAACAGGACTGGAAGCAGTCATTCTTTCAAATCCATGAATGACAAATTCTGTGAAGTAGGTGTCAGGATATTAGGCCTGGGAGGCTGAATTGCTGTGTTGAACTATCAGTTGGGAGGTACCAGGGAAATAGAGAAAGGCTCCCAGGCAGTCCGGCTGGGCTGCTTTCCAGAACCTGAGGCAATAACAGTAGCCAGCTGATGGGAGGGAGCTGAGAGGAGGCTGAAGTCAAGCATGGACTACTATATTGGAAACTCAGAGGGTTTGGAGAGGCATTTGGGGAAGACTCCATTGTGGGAGCCTGGGGAGAAACCGGTCACAGCAATCTCACACTGCTGGTGCAGAGGAGAGAGGAGTTATTAGATCTCTGGAGCTGGATTTTCTGATGACCTGGCTCTTACTAATCTAATCTTCTTGGGCAGAGTGACAAGCTTGCAGATTGCTGGGAGCGATAGATGTCATCTATCTTGAGTTCAGCTAGGCCGTTGCCTGCTCTGCGTGACAAAGCTCCCCCATGCCCTCCCCCAAGCCAGGAAACAGAAGATATGTGTCCAGCTCTCTGGGTCACAAGCTGGGTGGACCAGAGCTCCTGAGGCTGGTTGGTGCGGACAGAGGATGGGGAGCTTGCATTTTGCACAGGACATCCAGTATGGTGGGAGATGACCCACAGGGGAGGATTTGAATCCACATAAACCTGGAACCATGGAAGGGGTGAGAGATTGGTCAGGGCCAGGAGTTAGGACACTGAGGACCAGAGGGATTCATGGTAATGCTGGGCCCATTGCTCTAGTGCCTTCCTGGAGCTGGCACTGAGCCAGGCTATAGATCTTGCCACCAAGGTGGCAGGTCTGATTACTACTGGCTGAGCCCAAACAAGGGCCCCATCTGCCACCCATTCAGATTAGGCCAGGTCAGGGAATTGGGAAAAGGAAGGGACTTCGGAGACAGGGACAGAGGGTAAGCTGGTAAGCTCCATGTGTGCCAGATTTCCCAGGGTGTGGTGGGCTCAGGGCACAGTGTGAACCCCAGGAGAGAGAGTGGGGAGGGAGATGCAAATGATATGCAAATGAACCACTGGAGATGCAAATGACCCACAGATGAGCTACTGGGCAAGTGATGCTCTCCCAGTCAGGTGTGTGCAGCCCTATGGCCCAGTCCTGTACTGCAGGACCCATGACATCTGAAGGGCCCTGGTGCCCCAAGGCTGGGCAAGAATCCCAGTCCTCATTTGCCACAGAGTTTCTCCTTCCTTTCAGGAAATAAAGTATGTGAAAGGTATGTTTTCAGCTCAGAAGCACTGCCGTTCTGCTCCCATGCCTGGGTCATCAGCCTCTTTCTGTGCCCCTGTTGTCCTCCCAGATCTTCCCAGGAACAGCACAGAATCCAGGCAGACAGGAGGCCTGGCCTGCTCTGTCCTCAGCTCTGTCCCCCTTGCGTCTGTATGCACAGGGAGAAGTGGGATGGGGTTCAGAGCTCTGGGTGTGCGTCTGCCTCCTCCTCAAGGTGACAGCCCCGCCTGGACCCTGGCATCCAGTCAGGTCCCTGTGCCCAGCAGGTGCCACCAGGGGGGGCGGGCTGTGTGACCTCCCAAGACCTGGCTTGAGCTCTGGCCACCCAGCCTTGGTTGGAGCCAGGCCCTCTGGCCTGGCCTCTCTCTGGAGCTGGCCTGGGCTGATGGGCTGTCTCCTCAGACCCTGCGGGCCACCTGCTATCCTCAGTTAATCAACTGTCATGCTGGGCACGGGGTGTGACGTGGGGAAAAAGTGGGGAAGTGGCAAAGCTGAAGAAATCTCACAGGGCCCTTGCAGCTGGCGCCCAGTTCCTGATTCCCCTTTGCCCAGGTTCCCCTGCTGGCCCCCTTGTGCTGCCAGCACCCCTGACTCAGCTGCTTCTGCAGCTTGCAGAAGCCTAGGGGAGGGGTGGGGGTGGCTGGTCAGGGGTCGATCGTGTTTCCCAGCTGCGTGGGACGCTTCCCACTTCATGGAGGTCAGGTGACCTGCAGCAAGGCCTGGGTTTGCCATCAGAGTAGCTCTGTGTCCACATCTGTTATGAAGGAAGGCAGAGGAGAGCTTAGCCGGGGGAGGGCAGGACTGTGCCCTGGGGGACTGTCCCTGCACGAGGTCACCAGACGCACTCAGATGGCAGGAAGCCTGGTACAGAGCTCTCTGTGTGTGGAGGAACCTTGGCTCAGCTGTTTTTTTCCTTCTTACTGAGATTTGAACCCAAGATGCCTGTCCACTGGCCTGAGAACCTGTGCCCTGCACACTTCTGTTTCTGCAGCAGGCATGGTGGTGTATAACCGTCATCCCAGCTCTCTGGGAGGCTGAGGCAGGAGGATCGAAAATTTGAGCCCAGCCTGAGACCCAAGCTGGGGATGGAATTCAGTGCAAAGTCCCTGAGTTCAGTCCTCAGGGCCACCAAAAAACCCCCAAATGAACAAAAAAAGCACAGTCCTGCAAGCTGATGGTGGCTATAAGGTGGAAGCCCCCAGACTGGACAGAAGTGGCAGGAGGCTCTCGATCCAGGGACTGTCCTGAGGTCCCTCTCACTCCTGATGGCCTCAGCCTGTCCCCTGGGAATGAGGGAGGTAATTCTGAGAGGGTGGCCATGAGTCCCGGGGGGAGGTTTCCAGTCACATCTTGTTTACAAACTCATGTGGCCTTGCAGTGTGAAGGGTTAGTAAGAGAAGCACCTGCATTGCTCAGGAAGCACCTACTGTGTGCCAAGCCACACACACAGCTCAGACTGCCTCCTGTGACCCTTGACATGACCTCAGCAGTGGCATCTGATGGATGAGAATTGGGATACTGAGAAATTCCACCACTTGACAGAGGCCCCTACAGCTGCAGAGGCAGAGTTGGGGTTCAAATCTAGGATTCTGAGCCCTGTGCCTGCCCTTTACCCTTTGTTGTTTGAGTCAGGGTCTCACTATGTACTCCAGGCTACTCATGCTGATTCTCCTGCCTCAGCCTTCTGAGTGCTAAGATCACAGGCAGTTTACAAATTACTGTTAATTGACAGGTAATAATGATGTATATTTATGAAACACAATGTCATGTTTTGATATGTCTGTATATTTACATTGGAGATTTCTTCAGTCAAGCTAATGAACAAATCAGTCACTTCACATACTTATTTTTTGCACAGAATGGTGATTATAATAAATAACAATGCATCAGTGTTTCAGAGGTAGTGACAGAATAGGTTGTAAACTCCAGATCCACTCTGTGGTCAGGCACAGACTTGCCCCAAGTGCCCTTCAGTAACAAATATACACACATGCACACACACAGGTACACACCCACATGCATGCACACACAACCTGTGGCTGTAAAGATCCAGGCACACAGTCTAGTACTGGAAGCAGAGCTGCTGTTGGGTGAGTTGAGAGCGGCTTCCTTGCTCATGCTCAGAGCTTCTTCAAAGCCAAGCACCTGCAGTGGCTCCATGGTCAAGTCTGGCCCAAGAGCAGAGCGCTGGAGTCACCTTTGGGGCTTGCTCTGTGTGTGTGTGTGTGCGCACATACACCGACATGTAATAGAGGCACACCCATGGCCCTAAACTTATCCAAAGTCCTGATTCTGTCTGTCCCACTGTTCGGCAGGTAAAGGGACCAGAGTAAGTGCCCTTCCCTGGGGGCATTCAAGCCCACTCAGGTGGTCTTCCAGCAGAAAGTGCTTAGAAGGCAGGCAAGCTAGGCATGATGGTGCGTGCTTGTGATCCTAGCACTCAGGAGGCTGAGGCAGGAAGATTGCTTTGAGTTCAAGGCCAGCATGAACTACATAATGAGAGCGTGTCTCAAAAAAAAACAAAAACAAAAATATGGAGGGCAAACAATGGTGAGACCACACTCCCCTTCCAGCTCACAGACCAGCTGAGGCTGAGCCTGAATCCCAGAGCAAGAACCAGGAAGGGCATGGGCGGCCTCCAGCCTTGGACTTGACCATGGGTGTAAGTAGCGATGGGACAGTGTGCTGTGTGGCCAGCGGGAGCCGCTTCACAGCCTGGAGCTGATTTTCAGTTCCAGAGCACCTGCCCCTGCCCAAAACCAGCCCCTCCAAGTGCTTTTCTCTGGTGAAGCTAAGTATTCATTATCTCCCTGCAGTTCGTGGTTATTCAAGGCCCTGAGTGGGTGTCACCACATTGAGCTGGAGAGGGGAGAGCAAGAGCCAGAGGGGCAGCCAACACCTTTGCGGTCACACCCAGGGCTGGGACCACTCCCTAGGGGTGCTCAGGCAGCAACCCAGTGATGCCCCTGCTTGAGGGAAGTAGAGGCTGTGCCCGGCTGCTGAGGCCTGAACTCTTGGGGGTGATTCGTCCCAGACACCCGTGTGTGTCTGTCTCGGGCAGTGCATCAAGTCCCACTGGAGTCCAGATGTGCGGCCACCATGTTGGAGAGGGGCCATCCAGAGAGAGGAGTCCTCATCATGGACTTCCCTGCGTGTGTCTGTACTGTGTGCTTGTGAACACACACACGTGTGTCACATAGGTTCTGACTGTGTGTGGCATTCTGCACATTGGTGCCACCCTGTAATTTGAGGGAAGTAAGCAGAACAACTCTGAGGAATGGCCTATGTCTTGGGAGGCCCACATTTGGGGCACACAGGGTTTGCAGGGCTCTGCCCGCCTGCTGGGGACATGCGCTGGGCCAGCATTGGTCCTCTCTGTCCCCTCTTTGTCTCAGGACAGCTGGTGGGGAGGATGAGGCAGAAGGAGTCAGCGCCAAGTCCAGACAACCCATCATTCCAGTGGCTCCCAAGTAGTAGGGCTGACCTGCAATTGTCTGGCAAGGTCATCGCCCCTAGGGTGGCTTGCAAGGAAGGCTAATTAGACACTGACATCTTTCAGAGACTTTCAACTTCTCAAGGGTGAGCTTTTAAATTTAAAATTTTAATCCTCAGCCAGGCATGGTAGCATGTGCCTGTCATCCTAGCAGTCTGAGAGGCTGAGGTAGGCAGATTGCAAGCTGAAGTGCAGTCTGGGCAACTTAGAGACTCAGTGAGATCCTGTCTCAAAATAAAAACATGTTTTATTTCCCCGAGCTGGGGAGACTGCATAGTGTGAAGGCTCTGGGTTCAAGCCCTGTACTGAAAAAAAAAAATCCAACTAAGCTGAGTCTCCCTCTGTCACCACTGGTCTGTTTGCCAGATCACGCTGGCATTATGGACGGACAAGCGGGGCTGGGGTTGCCTCAAGGGGAAGCTAGGGCACCTTCTGTGTCTTGAGACACCTTGTCCTAGAAGATGGAAACCTGTACTGGGATCCAGGGCAGACTCTGAGTGTCAGGGCAGCTGTGAAGGCCGTCTCTCTCCTCCGGTTTCTGCATCAGCAAGGAGTGTGGGGTCTATTAGACCCAAGGCAGGGGTTTCTTTAGGGTGTCATGCACTGTGTAGCCCAGGCTGGGCAGAAGTCATGGTGATCCTCCTGCCTCAGCCTCCCAAGGGCTGGGATGACAGGAGGACGTCACTGAGCCAGGCTGGTGGCCCTGTTTCTTGTCCATGAGTTTTAGTACTTTGGCATGTGTTCTCACATGACCGTGCTGCTCTGAGATCTGGCCAAGTGAGCAGCTGTTTTCATTGAAGATTGAAGTCAAGCACATCCGTGTCACCCAGGGTCTCCTAGAGAGACTGTTGTCCCGAGTGCGACCCTGGGGACACAGTGGGGCCTTCTGCCGAGGCTGCGCTGGCAGCTTCAGTTCCCTGCTGTCTGCACTCCTGTTCTCTGCCTACTCGCTGTGTGACTGGGGACAAAACACATGGGGGCACCGGGGCGGAGGGGGAGAGGAGGAAGTAGACAGCAGCGCCAGGCGAGGGGTGCCCAGGGCCCGGGGAAGTGGGTGTCTCCCTGCACCTGGCCTGGGTGGCGACTTGGCCAAGCGGGAAGCAGAGAACAGCCTGGGTCCTGCTCAAGCAGGTTGGAGAAATTAAAGCGCCTCCGGCTTGAGCTGTCGCTGACCTCCTGCACTGTGGTCACATTGATCCTGCTAGCCATTCACCCTCTGTGCCTTCGTGGGACAGGAAAGTCCCTGCAGGTGTGAGCCGAGCCCTACAAAGAGGGCTGGGAGACAGAAGCCCAGGAAAACCACCTACCCTGTGAACACCTGTGTTAACAGCGCATGTTTGGACAGCCTCATCTCTGCTGACACTGTTGACACTCGCCGATTCCCTTACGCTCAGGTGTGTCTCACGTGGCATCTAGGGACCCGCTGGCCAGGGGCCAAGCCATCGCTGTCCTCTTCCCGGCCAGCTGTGTGGGCTTGGGGGCCAGGCCTGACCTGCTGGACATCAGCCAGGCCCTGGGAGTGCCCGCCAGGGGCCCTTAGGACACAGTGACCCCAGCTGGGTGAAAGACAACACCAGCTCTTTCCGAAGGCTGGTCACTTTGTATTTCGCACTTGGAGGAAATCTGAGCCTCTGGACCACCTGATTACACAGGGCTGGGCTGGAGCAGGACAGGGAGGTATTCACAGGGACCCTCATGGAACCTGGGATAAGGTGGGTGGTGAGGGGTCCCTGCACCGTGGCTTGTTGGCCTCTCCCCAGGACTGCTGGAGTTCTTCCCAATTTCCCCTGGCTGCTTGGAAGCCCTTGGATTTAACTTGTGTCTTCCTCTAGCTGGAGCTCGGCTGAGTCACAGGGATCTAGTCTGTGTTCCACACTTGGTCCCAGGTCCAGAGAGCGCCCTTCTCTAGGACCCAGCTCAGTACAGTTGCGGAAGAGTCACTTCCCAGCAAGAGAGTGAGATCTCGCCAGGTGTACACGTCTGTAATCCCATAGATCTGGGAGGCTGAGGCAGGAGGATTGCAAGTTTGTGTCCCACCTGGGCAATGGCCATGTGACAAGACAGTCTCAAAATACAAAGTAAAAGGGCTGGGGATGTAGCTCAGTGTGAAGGCCTTGGGTTCCACTGGAGGGAGAGTGGGAGAGGGAGGAGGCTATGGTTTGACCTGCGCGGGGGGGGGGGGGGGGGGGGGGGGGGGGGGGGGGGGGCAGCCCAGGCAGGCTGGGGTCATGACAGGCTCTGCTTTCACCTGCCGTGAGCGCCAGCACCTCCCGGTGCCCTCAGCCTCTGCTTTCTGTCTCTCTGTTGGCCGAGGGGTCCGAGACTCCGAGCCCCAGAGGCTGAGCGCTGCGACTGGGGCGAGTGGAGAGCGTTCAGCGCCTGGGCTGCTCAGGAAGGGCAGCTTTGGGATTCCTGTCCTTCCCTGTCACTAACCTGTGAGAACTGTGTGAACAGCTTTGAACCTCACTTGTCCTGACCCCCTTGTCGAGGCCTCCACACCCCGGGTGAGCAGGGGGGCGGCTGGGCAGTGAGGGAAATGAACCAGCTCTGGGGGTCCCAGATCCCAGCCGCTTCCTGTGCTCTTCCAGCCTCGATCTCCCAGCTCTGCAGGCCGCTCTCTGCCCAGCAGGGACCTCTGTTCTCGTGGGTGACAAGTAGGGTTTTCCTGGGGTTACTGGTGTGACTTTTGGAGGTCGGCGACAGGTGCAAAACATGGGGCAGGGCGGCTGAGGCTGAGTGGCTGTGCTATTTTCCCTGGGTCCTGGTGGTGCAGGAAGGGGCAGGTCTGGAAGTGGGAAGATGGCCGGACCCAGGTGCTCAGAGGGTGTGTGTGGCGGGTGAGGGCGGAGGCCTGCTGTATGCCAGCCGGGGTTTGGTCCCGCAGAGAGAAGCTGCAGGCTGCCTGCTCAGTGGGGACACAGGTTAGGGGACCCCAATGCTCAGGCCAGGCCATGGGGTCCAGGCTGGCTGGGGGGTGAGGGAAGAGAAGGGCTTCAAGGGGTGATCAGCCCAGAACAGCTGAGGGGGTCTGGCAGCTCCAGTCTTGGCGAAGACGAGGAACACAGACAGGAATCCGGGCTGGCAGGGAGGAGAGCGGGGGAGCAGGGACCTGGGCTCCAGCCTGCTTAGGAGGCAGACTGCACAGTGTGGGGGCCCAGGGACTCTAGGAAAGGAGGAGTTAGGTCTCTGCCAGAGAACTCACTGAGCAAACACAGCAGGGTCAGGGAAAATGGAATATCACGCCACCCAGATGGCCTCACGTAAACCTGACCACCACCGGTGAAACATGCCAGGTTTACTCCCAATGCAGCTTTTGGTCAGGGTGCAGGTGGGCAGACCAGGCGACGGGCCTGAGGATTTGCTGCCTATCAGTGTCATCAGAGGGCCCGATTTTCTTTCTTCTCTCCACTTTCAAGTAGCGTGTTGGTTTCAACCCTTGTAGTTTTGACCTCCTGGCTCCAAAATGGCTGCAATAGCTGCAAAATTACACTCAAACCCAAGGAATGACAGAGGAGGGGCCAGCAGCATTTGAAACAATTATCTTTTTTTTTTTTTTAATTTAGAAAGTAGGAGTTTCCCAGGCAATGCCCAGTCCCTTGTCAAGTGGTCATGGCCGATTTGTCGCCATGGTCAGGGCTGGGCTCATGCTCACCCTTAGTCCCTGGTCCACAAGAGCATGAATACTGCTCTGGTCACTGCAGTGAGGACTGGGTGCCTGGATGTGGTTTGGGAGCCCTGCGAGTGGACGGGTCGGGAAGGTGCTCGGACTGTGGGACACGGGCGCTGAGGGGAGAGTGGCTGGAATCTCATTCTCGCCCCTCTAGTCTCTGAACGTATCCGAAGAACGGCAGATTTCTCAGCCCAAACTGTAAATGCCTCGAAAGCTTGGAGTAGTTTTTCAAGCCCGAAAAGAGTGCAGTTCTCCACGTAGACTTCCATATCCCTCCAGAGCAGCCCTCAAAATGGATGGGGAAATAAATGCTTTTTATGAAAAAGAAATCCTGAAGATACATGACCACCAAAAGAAGCATAGCAGGGAATCCTTCTTTTATTTAATTTAAATTTTTGTGGGTCTGTGGTTGCAGTACATAATGATCACAGTCATCGTGGAGAGTTAGCACATAAGAAAAACACATCTTGATTCTTTTTACATCCCAGAAAATACTGAAGGCAATCTTAGACAGAGATGAAAAATGCTTAATTAAAAAAACCTTAATTAAACATTGTGAAATGAGAGTGTGCGCTGTGGCAGAGAGATGATTTAGAAGGCAGTGTTGGGATGTTTTTCGTTTTTGCTTTTTTTTTTTTTTCCATGCAGGGTCTTCCTATGTAGTCCAGGCTGGCCTCAAACTATTGGAGATCCTGCTGCCTCAGCCTTCTTAGTGCAGGGATTATCAACACGCCCCATCGGGTTCCCCCAACTTGTGAATGTTTGTTATTTTCTTGCTGTCTCATCTTCCAGAAGAGAGTGTCAAAACCAAACCTTCAGGAAAAACCCTCCTTGCCCTCCATCAAGACTGACACACGCTTCTAATTTTGCAAACCAATCAGGCCTGAGGCCTTGATGCCATGGTGTGGAGCAGAGATAGGAAGATCTGAAATCAGCCCTCGGCCCAACAGAGGACCAAGATGAAATGGGAGGAGAGGGAGAGATATGTCATCTTGCTTCTCCTGAGGGTGACCTCATCTATGGTGGCCCCGAGAGGGTGGATTTGCATCCAGCCCTGGTGTCTTGGGTCCAAAAGTAACAGAGAGCTCGGTATATCCTGCGCAGTGCCGCTCAGTCCTTGCTGACCCCAGGGGGCCTGCAATGGTCCGAGGTGGTGCCGACAGGTGTCAGGTGGCTGAAGTGGATCTGTGCGGTGTTCCTTCTGTGAGGCACCCCTTCCCGCATACTCCCAGGCTCCCTGCCCTGGTCCTTCACTGGGAGAGGAGGCCGAGGGGATGCTGCAGCTCCTCTGGCTGGGGTGACCTCTCCCCAAGTCCCTGAGCTCTCACTTGCACCTGGAGCTGCCCAGGGCTCAGAAGTGCTTTTGTACAACGCGGCTCTTTGTTCCCGGCGTAGCAAAACCTCAAGCCCACTTCATGGGCTCATTTCCCGAGAGCTGAGAAGATCAAAGTGAATCAGAGGGAGCTGCTGCAGGAAGCCTGGGAAAGCCCAGGCGTGGAGGTCACTACCTCTGGCTCCACTGTGGCTTTGGGGAGCTGATGCCTCTGCAGCCCTGACTGCTTCCACTCCTGGTGCTGCAGAGTGCATACTGGACTTGAACCAGAGCTGGCCCTTGCCAGCCCTGCAACCCTGGGAAGGCTGCTTCTCTTCCCTGGCCTCTGAGGAGCAGCAGAATGGGTTGTAGCTATGGACATTTGCCCAAGGAGCATTTATTTGTGTTTTTTGAGACAGGGCTCACTCTGTAGTCCAGCTAGCCTTGAACTCACAGAGATCCTCCTGCCTCAGCCTACTGAGGGCTGTGACTACTGGCATGTGGTACCACACATGGCCCGGGGAGTATTTATTGCATGAATAGCCATGAACAACCAGGAATAACACTTCCTCAGACCCAGCTTTGAGCCAGAGGGAACTTGAAGGATACTGGGGGAAAGATCATGATGTAACCAGGCAGGGTGACACAGGGGCAGAAGCTGCTCACACGGTATGGTGGGACAGGGCCCCAAGGCTTCCTAAAGGCCAGCTGGCCAGGGCCTGGCCCTTGGAGGCAGGTAGGTGACACCAGTGGGCATCTGATTGCTCTGTGTGTGACGGCTGACAAGGGGGACAGACACAGTTGTCACTGGGCATGGAGACAGAGACAAGGCATCAGGCTCTGGGGACACACAGCTCCCTCATGCTGCACTCCATGTTTGGCACCCAGTGTGACGGCCCACTGTGTCCTCACAATGCTCCGAGGGTCCAAATGAGGTGGATGAGGTGGCGGCAGCAGTGGCATGGTAGGCATCGGGCCACTTGCTCTGAGCCCGGAGCTCCCCAGGCCAAGCCACAGCGGCTCTGTCTGCCAGGCCCAGTCCTGAATGGGCCTTTCTTCCCTGGGGACACCTGAGTGGAGGAAGCCCGTGCAGATGGTTTCTGTTTGCCTCTTGCTTCTTGAGTGTTTCCTCTGATAACATTCAGGGAGCGGGGCTGCTGGGCGCCGCTGCCCACCCAGGGGTGGAAGTGGCCCTGGAGAAGATGGGGAGGGGCGAGGTGGTGGGCTAGCGCTGCAAAAGAGCCAGAGGACAGACACAGAGGCAAGCAGCCAGCCCTGAGCACGTTGTTCCTGAAGGCGGCTTCCAAAACTCGAGTTTCTATGCCGGCTTCCTGTGGCTCAAGTTGATCTGCAGACATCTGCTATGTAAAGGGCGGTCATCTCGGTGACGTGACTCAGGGGACGAGATACTATCGGGATGAGAATATATTTAGAAGACAGGAAATGAGCCCTGCAGCTTGCCCTGGATTTCACAGCCGGCATGTTAGCACTACGAACAGCCCCAGGATTGACAGAGCAGCAGCTTGATGAAAGGAAATTTCTTCAGCCCTGCTGCTGATGCTGGCTGTGCTCCTTTTTTTTTTCCTGTTTCTTTTATTGTTTGGTGTTTTGAGGCTGGGTCTCACTCACTGTAGCCCAGGCTGGCTTTGAACTCACAGCACTCCTCCTGCCTCAGCCTCCTGAGTGCTGGGATGAGTGGCACGCACCCCCCACCTGCCCCCAGCGGTCTTTCTGTTTCTTTGCCACGCAGACTTTTCTGGGGTTGTCCCAAAGTGAAGGGGGAGAGATGACATTTTGCTAGGAACTGAGTCATTTGGCTGGATTTTTTTCAGCCGTGTCCCTGCTTAGTAAACCTGTTTCAGGGGCTATTTTTAAGGGTTCCCAGCAGCAATGCTCCTGATTCCTGGAACAGACACCCCTGGCTTCCTCAGATACAGGGGAACAGCAGCTCTGCGACTTTCTGCAAGCGAGCCTCGCTGAGTGTCAGTTTGCCCATCTGTGACCTGGGGCTCACACCCCCGCTCCTGGGGCCGAGTGGGAAATGAGGTCATTGCCCTCACCTTCCTCATGCGCGGTGCCCGCTGCTGGGGAGGACTCACTGTGCAAATGGTTCCTTTTGTTATTTTTCCTGTGAAGCTGACCGTTCTAGGACCACCAGCAAGGAGCAGGAAAAATTCTCCATGCTGGCCAGACACAGGTCCAGATGGCTATCGGAGGAAAGAAATGGAGACTTGGGCTTAAGTTACCAGGTGGAGGAAAACTCAGCAAGTTATTTTTAAAAAGTATCCCTTTATGCCAGATGTGGGGGTTCACACCTGTGATCTCAACTCTTTGAAGGCTGAGGCAGGAGGATTTCCACAGGTTTGAGGCCAGCCTGGGCTCCATAGGGAGACCCTGTCTCAAGAAAACAAAACAAAACAACCCCCCAAGTTATTATTATTAATAAATTTCAGTGACTTGGGACAAGCAACTCTAGCTTCTTAAAGAGCCAACTTGGAGAGCTTTTCACATCCTACTGTACTGAACTTCAGTGACATCTGAATTCTTGTTTACATGAGAACCTAAACCCTCTTATTCTGGCCGCGCCTGCACCTTTAGACAGATATATTTCTGCTTCTTGGTTTCACTGCCCCTGTGTTGAAGAGCGTCAAGCTCTCATGGACTGATTACGCGAATGCATAGAGGGAGTTTAACCTTGGTGCTGGCTGTGCTAACTGGCTCTTTAAACTCCATGGTGCAAAGAAGATGTTACTGGAAATAAGCTCCGGATGCTTCCTGGTGAGACTGCAGCGTTTAGCCGTGGACCCTCCTGTGTCAAGACTTGTGACGAAGAACAGCGATGTTCGGGTGTCAGACTCCCGGCCCTGCGGGGCTGGATGCCGTGGTACCTGCAGGCTGGGGCTGGGGACAGTGGCCGGGATCCTGCAGGGTCCTGGGGAGCCGACACCCCGTGGGGAACAAGTGGCAGTGCAGCGTGTCAGTTCCCAGAGGCAGGCAGGTCCGACCCGCTCTCATTGCAGAAACAGGGCCATGAAACAGGAAGGCGGAGATGTCTTTCTGTGTTCCGGGGCCTTCTCCGTGCTGACTTACTATATATTCCGTGTATCTGAAAAACGGAATGACCTTTCTCCAGCTTGCCTTCCCTTCCTTCTTTTTGTTTTAGTGGTCAGAAGCACTTAGTTTAGAAGTGGGAAGGACAACCAAGCCAAGAGGATGCAAGGCAGCAGGCAGAGTTGGATGGCGTGGTCCGTCAACATCGGCCCCTTTCCTGTCCCCGACACCAGCAATTTAAAGAAGTGGGTTTTTTTTTTTTGTCTTCTGGGTTCAGTTCATGGGGGAAATAAGATGGGGGACCTCATGGCAGGCTGGAAGCAGAGGGAGGAGGAGGAGCTGGGGACAAGAATGCACCCTTTCAGGCTGCACCCCGGGGACCACCCGCAGCCAGGGCTGGGTGTGGGCAGCACATTCAGGCCTGCACTGTTCCAGGGATGTGTCCAGCGGGGAGCACAGCACCCATGGTCCAGTCACCTCCTGAGACCCTGCCTGTGAACATAGGAGCCTTCTGGGGACATTGAGATGGGAACCACGACAGCCACGAGGTTCGACGGCAATGAGGACTGCGAGTTCAGGGGCATGGCCTTTGCCTGTCACTGCCTGTGTCAGCCCTGCAGCCCTTGGGCGTGGTACAGGGACCCAGGGGCTTTTGCTGCTGCAGAAGGAGGCCAGCTCTGGACTCAGGAGTGCTGGGCCACAGATAGCTGAGGCAGGACACTTCTCTGCTCTGGCTCTGAGCATTTAGAGGGATATGGTACTGGCCAAGGGCCCTTCCCGATTATCTGCCAGTGCTGGTCACCATGAAGCACTTTTGTTTTTCTTGGACTTTTGGGCCTACCCTTGACATTATAGAAATGTGTGGCACTGGGTGTGGTGGCACACATCTGTCATTCCAGCTGCTCAGGAGGCTGACGCAGGCAGGCAGTCAGCAAGCTTGAGGTCAGCCTGGGAACCTTAGCAAGAACCTGTCTTAAAGTAAAACAAAAATAAAAAAGGGCAGGGATGTAGTTTAGGGGCAGAGCACCTCTAGATTTGTCTTATACTGCAAAATAGATTTGTCTAGTATTGCAAGATAAAAATGAATAAAGATAAAATATAATAACTAGATACATCCATATACATGTAGGTAGGATGCACAAGTACTAAATGAAAGCTATCGATAGTTACAAAATACAGAGCGCCAACTCTGTGGCTAACTCTGTGAGCTTGTGTGATATTTAGTTTTCCGATGAAGCCTGTGAGGTAGGGACTACCAGTCACCATTTCACAGATTAGAGTCCTAAGGTTGCATTTGTGAAGCAACTTCGCACACAGCTGCTCTCAGCAGCTGGAACCTGGGGCCAGGTGATAACCCGCACATACAGATACCAGCCGCTTCTGCACAGTAGCTATGGGGGGAGGCAGGAGGAGAGGGTGTAATTGGTGGTTCTGGGCTTCCCTCACTTTGCTTGCTGGCCAGAATGGTGGGTTGGTCTCGTACTGAATGAAGGAGGGTCCCCAGTGTTTCTCTAGGGTGCCAACATTCTACAACCAGTGGGGATGTGCTCAAAATAAATACTGTGGGATTTCTGAGACCCAGCGAATTCAAAATGAAAATAAAACGTGCTCAGCAGAAAGTGGAAGCTTTACCAATAGCTGTCTTTTTTTTTTTTTTTTTTTTGTGGTACTGGAGATTGAACCCAGGACCTTCACACTGAGCTACATCCCCACCCTTTTTTTATTTTTAGATTGGAGATAGTCTAAGTCACTAGGTTGCCCAGACTGAATTTGTGATTCTGCTGTCTCAGCCTCCCAGAGCATGGGGATTATAGGTATGGCCTGTTTCCCTTATTCCATCATCTTTGTAGCTTTCTGCAGCAGCTCTGGAGTCCTGTTTCCTCAGTGTCTTTAGATACAGTGACCTGGTTGCCTGCACATCCTGAATAGACTCAAAACATTTCCCTTTCAGGATCATCTTGATTTTGGGAAAGAGTCAGAAGTTGCACAGTGCCAGGTCCAGTGACCGAGGTGTATGCAGACACAGTGTCATGTTTTTACAAGTTGCCTTTCTGTTGGATGACACTTGGAGGCAACATGCACTGTGCTTTTGGTCATATCAGGTACAGACCCTCAGGAAAGAGGACTCCAGAGCTGCTGCAGTAAGTGGCAAGGAGGATGGGATGAGTGTGTGTGTGTGTGTGTGTGTGTGTGTGTGTGTGTGTGTGTGTATGTGTGTGAGGTGAGGGGGATTTTGAGGGAATTCATGGCCATGTGTCTGTTACTGTCACTTGTTTGCATTAAGTGTTCTCTGTGCATAGCTTGATCAGCCCTTGCAGGGTGAGTGCCCTGGAGAGAGAGTCTCAGGCAGAGTGTGCTGTGAGTGCTGCTGACATCTGATGTGAAGAGGGACAGCGACCGATCCATGACAATGCCTTCTTGTGTCACATTAGGAGGCAGGTCTGGGACATGAGGTTATGGCCATGTTGGTTCCACAGAGGCCTCACAGCTGTTTCTGCACAGGTTAAAGAGGTGAGCAGAGCTGGGTCCTGGCCCCAGCTGGTTGCTGTGCCTGCTCCAACCTGCTTGGCTGGCCTGGCTGTGTTCCTTCAGTGAAGGACCCATGCCCTAGAGGACCATGCTCTTCATTTTCCTGTCCCGCCCAAGCCTGCTGCTCCCCACCCCCATCCCAGGCTCCTTGGCATCAGCTGTCTGCCTCAAAGAGGTGGAGGAGAAAGTGGCCCTGCTGCATATTGACAGAAGGACTGCCTGTGTTGCACACACTGAGGACATTGTTCAAGATGATGCCACCTCTGGGACAATATTGGTTCTGTAGTGCTGCCAAGATTTCTGAGTTATCTCTCAGGCAGCACTGCCCGTAGGAACGCAGCCTGCCTCTGACGGGTAACTGGGCCCGTGGTCCCTTTTAGAGAAGGCTCCCAGTGCCTCTGCCCCAAATTCTCATTCCCCGCCCACCACCCACAGCCAGTGACAGAGGCAACATGAGGCTGTTCACCTGGACAGAGGTGGGAAAATTGTTTCTCCAGCAAGCTGAGAGTGAAATCATGTGTGTTACACTTGCATGTCTTTGGGGAATGTCTAGTCTCAAAGCAAAAGTATCCTTATCTCCCTGATGCCTCCAGTGACTTTTCCCTGGTACCCGGGATTGAACACAGGGCCCGCAGGCTGAGCTGTCTCCCTAGACCCTTTTCTACTTTTAAATTGGAGACAGTGTCTCACTAAGTTGTGGAGTTACCCAGCAGGCAGGGCTTGAACTTGTGATCCTCCTGCCCTTCTGCCTCCCATGGGTGATAGTTAGGGAATATCTTTCACTTCCTGATTCAAAGCAAAACTATCCTACTCAGTAGGATCTGTTGTCTTCCCTGGAGCCTCCAGGGCTCCGTTCTGTGATTCCTGTGAACAAAGTCAAGGTTGTGTGCTGCGGTGAACACTGGTTTAGGAAGCAGAACTTTGGTCACCTTGGAAAACAAGAGTGTTGCAATTCTGAGGCTCTGAGCAGCCTGTTTGTGCAAATGATTCTCCACAAATGTGCCAGAGGCAGGAGGACAGTTCGGAAGGGGGGTAGTCGTTTCAACTATGAAGCTAGTTAGGATTAGAAGAGGTTATTTGAAATTTGTGAAAATAAACTCAAAACTTACCCAGACACTAGATGATCCTCTAAACCAATTTAGGCAGAAGTGAACAATCAAGTGTGCTTGATTTTGATGTAACTAAGTTAATATATACAGTATATATAATATTACAGGATTAACAGATAAATTTTCCTCTGCTTTTCCTCACTCCTAAGATTTTGTTGTTTTGGTTTTGGTTTCTTGAGGCAGGGTCTCACTATG
This sequence comes from Dinomys branickii, assembly GCA_004027595.1. NCBI lineage: Eukaryota > Metazoa > Chordata > Mammalia > Rodentia > Dinomyidae > Dinomys > Dinomys branickii. The sequence goes on along the minus strand of PVLD010005981.1, from coordinate 34,515 downwards.
TAGTCCAGGCTGGCCTTGAACTCACTGTGTAGCCTAGGCTGGCCTCAGACTCCAGTGATGCTCCTGCCTCAGACTTCCGAGTGCTGGGATGACAGGTGTGAACCATCATGCCTGGCCTAAGATTTTCATGAGTGACTTTTTTAAATTCTAGATTTATCAAAGAAAGGAAATGAATGGGCAGCAACTGGGGCAGTAGGCTGAGAAGTTAGTATTGGTCCCACTGTTTCTTGCTGCCTCCTAACTGGCTGTGTGCTAGTGGCTGAAGAGTTAGCCAGTTTGGGCCTCAGTTTCCCTGCCTCTTCAAGTGCAATGTTACCTGTCAGCTGCCTCACAGCAAGCAGTGAGAGGACGGGGCCAGCCCTTGACAAAGAAGCAGAGGCCTGGGGACTTCGGATGCAGAGAGCAGGGAAATAAGAAACAGCCCACTTCTTCCCCAGGCCTCGAAATTTGGCTCCTTTTCAGGGCTGATGTTTGTCATCTGCGAAGCCAGGCTGGCTTGGCTTGTGCCTCAAAAATATTGAAAGCAAATATTAGCTCAAGATAATGCAACATGGGCAATGCAAAGGCCAATTAACCCAGGGAAAAGAAAATATCACCATATTTTAAAATGGCAGTACACGATCACTTCCAGAATTGCTCATAACTTCTCATTTTGTGGCAGTGAGAAAATGCTGGAGGAATGAATGTTGGGGCACCTCGGTCCAGGTCTGAGGTGGTGTCAGTACCGTGAAGTGTCCCATTTGCTAATAATCCTCATGGCTGATAAGGTGCTTGAAATGGGAAGTAAATTTATAGCTGGATTTGGTGGAGCCGATTTACATCGTGTGTGTAGCTCTGGAGCTCAGTGCTGAGATGTGCTTGAAGCCAAAATTGGCTTTGTGGCTCTGGCTGCTCTGGCTCTGCACCACCTGTCTCCAATCAAACTGTCCAATTACAAGAAACAATTGTTTTCTTGCATTCTGGGAAGGGGAAAAATTCATCCAGCAGAGGACTGATTTCTAAATGTTTCTTTTTCCTCTGAAAAGAAAAAAAAAATCCCAACAACAAATCCAAAACATCAACCATGTGCTGGGAGAGAAAGTGTCTCCCCTCCTAAATGGCTTTCAAAGTTCAAAAACCAGAACGTTGCTGTCTGCACACCTCAGTGTTTTTGCCCACAGACACCTGATCTGTAATTACCTCTTCTAATAACGTTATTAGCTGTTCCGAAGAAAGGAGCTCTCTTTTAACATACAAGGCAGTAATTAAAGGCTGCGAATTTCACAGGTGAAATCTTGCAGAATGCAAGAGTTTGAAGTCAAAGAATCCAGCCTTGCACTTCTACATAATTACACATTCTTCTCCAACTAAAATCTTGCATCTGAAACAATGAAATGGGGGCAATGATACTATATATCTTTTCTTGAAAGATACAATACTATGTATTATATGTTTCCTTGAAAGAAGATATTATGTATCATTTCTTTTCCTGTATCTTTTTTCTTGAAACACTAATTTGACTTGCTACAGTATATTTCTCTGAAATGGTTAAGATAGCAGCCTCTGAGCTGGATGGCTGAGAAACCACTGGTCACATGTAGATGCCACATTGAATGTAGGCAGCAGGGTAATAATTACAGCATTTGCTTTCCTCCGGCAGGTGATATTTTAATGCAAGCAACCAACAAACTTTGCTTGATGTGTTTTGAATTCATCATCTCTTGAGCTTTTCTTTTTGGAAATAAAAATACGCACCTTGTTATGATTCAGTAAAAATACCAACCCCGTGTTAATCAAGGGAATAATTCCATTTCAGGGAACTCTCCCATGCCTGGCAGTGTGTCTTTTGAAGATGCTCTTCTCCCCCTGGAAGTCATCCCTGGTGGGGTGGGCCTGTCAATTCCCTGCCCAGTTCTGGGTTGCATGAGTTAGTGTTTGTCCTTCTGTCTCATAATCTGGCTTTTTGTGGCCTTGGGGCTCATAAGATCCATGCTGTGAATGAATGGATGACTCTGTGCTTGGGAAAAGTGAATGAGGTGGCAAGGGTGCTGCTTTTTCCCTGGCTATTTGCTCTGAGTGCCTTTAGCATCCTGTCTAGTCTGCATTCCCTGAAAAGCAGTGTGCCTCGGACCCACTGCTTCTCTTGCTCTAACATGCCTGCACACCTCACGTCCTCCTGTCATTTCTCCTGTGGTCTATGGGGCGTATGTTTTCATCTTGCCCCATGGAGAACTTGAGGCAAGGTGGGAGTCCCAGAACAGGGCCCCCCGGGCAGTGTCCTGGGCATCCACGTACAAACTTGGGCCTTATCTAACCTCCTTGAGCCTCACTTTACCTGCCAAAAGGGGTGATGTGAAGCCAGCAAGATGGTACCTGGCACTGCCAAGGGTGACCACAGTTCAGCAGTTCACAGTTCCGGTCCTCCTGCCTGGATCCTTTCCTGAGCTTGTGGAGGACAGAGAAGTAGGCAAACCCTACATCTGCCCAGCCATCCTGGCAGCCACCTGTGGTAGCACAGATGACAGTTAACGAAAAAGAGCTACAGTCTGAAACTCAGTTTCTGGGTTGCTGTGGCAGGATTTCAAGTGCCCGTGGGCCTTCGGCAGCAGCTCTGGTGGGTAGAGCAGAATTAGCGATCTTCTAGAGAATTTCACAGAAGGGTTCCCCTGCCCTGGGCACTGTGCCGGGCATCCTGCTTGGGTCTTTCTCCTTGACACCCCTTCCTCCTATGAGCAGCACTGCCCCTGCCCAGCCTTTGGAGCCTCCCACTGCGAGCTGGGCATGCTGGGCTGGGGTGGCCAGGGCACTCTGCCAGCAGATGGCCTTGGCCTGCATTTCCCAGCTCTGTGGCCTGAACTTCTTTGTGCCTCAGTTTCTCACCATGGAAACTGCACCAACACAGTTCCTATAGTGAGAACCCATGAAGGTGAAATAAAATAGGAAAGGGACACAGACCAGCATCACAGGACAACGACCACTGTCCTCATCCATCCCAGAGCCTGCTTCTCTTTCCATTCGCAGATGCAGCCTCACTGGATGCGTCCTCACTCCAGGCCCTCAGCTCCCCAAGACTTGCTGGCTCCTCAGTGTGGTCCCCAGGGTCCAGGCCATCGCCCTCCTCCCTGGCCCCCAGCTTTCTTCTGAGATGGATGCCTTCAACCCTGTCAGTGTCCTCAGCAGCCTCGCTGGCCTGGGCATCCTCTCCCATCTCCTGTTCTGCATCACCATGGGAACTACGGAAATTCACTGAGCTTCTCATGGGCAGGCACTGAGCAGCATGGGCCTTGGTCCCTGCACTTGTGGGGTGTCCTGAGGCCCCGGGGGCATCCCCTCCATGAGGAGCAGATTCTGCACCTTCTTTACACTGTGCTACTAACTTCACAAGGGTGAATTTCAGATACTGCCAATCCGCCGCTTCCTGGCGACTTGGTGACTCAGGGGATAATTGTGGGCACTGGGGCTTTCCAGCAGCCTTGTTCAGTGAAACCACACGGCGACCTCCCGCCAAGTGGGGCGACCTACTTCTCAGTTCCTGTGGGCTCAACATCCATTGCTGCGAGTTCTGACAAGGCCAGACGACTTGCTTGCCGGCACTGGGTGGGAGAAAGGAAGTGAAAGGCAGGTGACTGGTGCAGGCCTGAGGGCTGGCTGGATGTCCAGGTCCTTCCTGATGTGGGGACATCTTGGGACTCCTGCTGCATCTCCCTGGAGTTCTGATTTCTTCTGAGGAAGCCGCCCTGGCACATGCCTGAAGAGATGGATTTTCCAGGCCCTTACAGTTGATCTGGCTGAGCCTCCCCATCAGAACGAAAATTTCCAGCATCTCTTCATGGGGTGCTCTTGGTACATTTTGGAGCCGGGAGAATGTTGACTCTGAGTGTCACATAACTGTGTTCCCCATGAGGGACAGCAGCCCTGCAGAAGCCTCCTGTCCTAACAAAAGTAAAAACAAAACAGCACCAACAAAAATAAAAGCAACCAATAGAGATGGGGTCACTGGTAATGCCTTCCTAGAAAGCCACATAACAAGGGCCTTAGAAATGTTCTCAGTCTTTATTTTTTACATTTTATTTTTATGATGCTGGGATTTATACCTAGGGCTTTCTTACTGAATTACATCCACAGCTTTTTTTGAGTTTTCTTTTTGGTTTTTGGGATCCTCCTGTCTCAGCCTCCCATAATGCTGAGATTGCAGGCGTGCACCATTACAGCTTGACTATGTTCCCAGACATTTAATACCTAAGATTTTATTCTCAGGCAATAGTCAGCTTCATAAAGATCTATGCTCAAGGAATTTTATTTTAAAATTGAGCTCATTAATGTATATGTGAGTTGGAAATCAACACCACGTATGACCAAAACAGAGGAGTAAAGAAATAAATTCTGGTGTTTATATACATGCAGTAAAATATTTTAACACTGTTAAAATTCAGTTGAAGAATAGTTAGTGATACAGGAAGACGTTAATGTTGTAAAATTAGGCTGAAATCATTAAATCTAAAATTGTAGCTACAATGTGAACTGATTGTGTAAAAACATAGCGTACATGTATTGGTGGACAAAACCCCTGGTGCCACATAAAGGTCAGAGATGGGGCCATTTAGGACAGAGGTCCCATGAGATTCTGATGAACCTCAAATATAGCTGTGGTACTATTATATGAGGTATAATGGAAAACTACAGTGAATGTTTAGATTTTTTAAAAAAGCATTACAATAAAAGTCATATTTCCATGAATCCCCTCAAAATCATTCCCCTTACTTGGCACATGCTTGTCATTGTTCATTTTAAAGGTCTTTTGAGCTTGTGTTTGCAGTACATAACAATCACACTCCTGTGGGGCACTGGGGGATACGTATAATATATCCTCATTCTTTTGGTGAGAAGACGCCTGGCACAGTGCCCAGGGCAGTGGAACTCTTCTGCAAAATTCTCTAAAAGATCACTAACTCTGCGCTATGCACCAGAGCTGCTGCCGAAGTCCAGTGGGCACTTCAAGTCCTGCCACAGGATTACAAATCCTGTCCTTTCCACATCCCTTCTGCTCTCCATCGGCCTCGCCACTTTCTGCAGCAGCTCTTGAGTCCTCTTTCCTGAGGGTCTTTAGCTGTGCTGTCCTGGCTGCCTCAACATCCTGAATGGATTCAAGACCTGTCTCTTTCATGGTCATTTTGACCTTGGGAAGGAGCCAGAAGTCACACAATACTCAATCAGATGACTAAGGTGGAGGAGGACAGTGTCACGTGTTACAAGCTGGCTTTCTGTTGGATGGTGCTCAGCAGCAGAATTCACTGTATTTGTGATTACACCTGGCAGAGACCTTCAGGAAAGAGGACTCCAGAGCTGCTGCAGAAAGTGGCAAGGATGATGGGATGAGTGTGTTAAATGTGAGGGGGAAAATTTTGTGGGAGATTCATGGCAATGTGTCTTTTCCTGAAATGATGTTCTTAATTTAAACATTCACTGCATGTTCTGATCATCCTTATAGCTTAGTGCATTACTCTCATGCTGGTGTGAAAAGCCTATCTGAATACAGACCCCCACTGCACTGGGACTGCTTATAGCATACAACAGAGTTGTGCACTATACAGGCTTGAGGCCAGGCACTGTCGCAGTGCCACAAAGTCTGGTGTGCTGGAGGCTACTTTACGAAGATTCACATGGTGATGCTCACATAGTGACAAAATCACCTACTGGGCACAGCTCAATTATTGTGAACTCTCAGCACTCAGGAGAGACCAGGTGAGCACCTTTTGGGGAAAACCCTGCAGCTGCTGCCAGGCAGCCTGGCCAGAAGGGAGGGCACATGGGCGATGGGCCATGCTGGCTGTAGGAGTTTGCTGGGGCCCTATATCCTCTCCTCCCTGGCACCACTGGGCAAGGTGTAGCATAGCACAAGGCCAAGGGCAAATTGTTTTAAAGCAGGCAAATAAGCTCAGTTCAGGTGGTGCCAAGGAATCCTCCATCTCAGCAGAGAGATATTTTGCATGCTTTCACCGTGATTATCCAATAGAAATGCAACTGTGGTGGAGCCATTGAACTCTGCTTTTAGGAGGTGCTGTCAAGGGAAGTGGGCCACAGCTTTCTCTTCATTTTCTAGACTGATTTGAGTTGCTTTGTCAAAGTCAGACCAAGTGTGCAAACCTGCAGGCTTTCTCTTTCATTGTGAAATCACTCCTCTCAGCAATAAGAGCCAATGTGGTCAGATGACACCTTTGAGTGGCCCAAAGAGTCTGAAGGTGCTCAGGGTTGGGGCGTGGTTCCCAAGTTCAAGGAGCTGTGAGGACATTAAATAGGATGCCGAGTCGCTGAGTCTCTAAGTTGCTCAGGCTGGGTTTGGATTTGTGATTCTCTTGCCTCAGCCTCCCAGGGTGCTGCAAGACCTCATTTCAAAACAAAAATAAAAAAGTGAGGGAGAAGATGCAGATCAGTGTAAAGGCCCTGGTTTCAATCTCTAGTACGGCCAAAAAAAAAAGTGCAAAAATAATGAAAACCTACATTTTAGTTCACCCAATAGATTGAAAATATCATTGCAACATGTGATCAGTGGAAAATTATTAAGATGTTTTTCATAGTAAGTCTTTGAGAGCTGGTGTGCGCTTCACACTTGACCCACTTAATGTGGCCTGGCTGCATGTGTCCAGGAGCTACTGGATTAGGGAGTACAGTTGTGGAGGTCAGACACCTTTCTATCTATGGTTTTATCTCCAGAATCTGCAGAGTAGTAGGCCTTTGATAAATACCGAGCTCTCTCCCTCCCTTTCTCCCTTCCCGCTATCTCCCTTGTACCTCTCTTCCCATCTCCCTCTCCCCTTCCTTCCTTTTTCCTTTTTCAGTACTGGGATTGAGCCCAGGGCCTTTGTACTGAGTTCCATCCCCAGCCAGTTTTAATATTTTATTTTGAGACAGGGTCTCACCAAGTCACTAAGCTATCCAGGCTGGGCTTGAGGCCAGGGGCTGAGGCTGTGCTACTCAGCTCTGTGTGCTGGAGGATACTCTATGTAGGTTCACTCGGTGACACTCACACAGGGACAAAATCACCTGCTGGGCACGGATGCTCGGCGCTCAGGGGACTGCCGGCTGAGCACCTGACCGAGCCTTCGGGGGAAACACTGCAGCTGCTGTCAGGCGGCCTGGCTAGAAGAGTGACATGATCCTCCTGCCTCAGCCTCCCGGAGTGCTGGGATTTAGCTGGTCACCCTCACCGCCTACTAGGAAGGGGTCTTTCTTACGCAGAGGTGGGTAGATCAGAACTCTAGAAGCAGTGTATGTGCATATGTGCTCGCATGGTGACCCAGGGCTGGGACTTGGCCTGTGGCCCCTGAGTTGGTGGTGCTGGTGGATGACCTAGATGGAGGCCCTTGGCCTCCTGTGTCCCGTGATCCTCATCTGCAAAGAACTTGTACTGTTGCTCTCGCAGGGTCAGAGGGGTCACTGTGCGGAGAGACACAGACTGCGCACGTGTGGCTCCCAGTGCTTGCGCAAGGAGAAAGGGTGAGGACTTCAGCAGGGTCATGCAAGGCCCTGGTGTCCGGAGGCAAGGTGTCACGGCAGCTGCAGGACGCCCTGCTGAGCGGCTCTATGCTGCGGATTCCACCTGTTCAGGGAGCTGTCCTGGGGATTCTCAAAGTGATCACTGTGCTTCCCTTTGTGGCTGTGGCTGGGAAAATCCTGTCAGCCCTCGGGCCCTGGTGGGCAAGGGCGGGTGACAGGTGCGGTGCCTTTGCTCCGGGAGTCCTGCCTTGCAGCAGGACTGGGGGAGGCTTTTGGAGCACGGCGAAGTGGCTCCATGTCCGGCTGGCTCTGCCCACCTCTCTCTGTCCCTCCTTTTCTGCATGGACACCCCCGGACTTTTCCCCTCAAACAGACTGACTTGAAACAGCACTGTTGAAAGCAATAGAAACTGAACGTTTCCTGATCATAACCTAGTTCTGAAAACGAAAAATGGGCAAAATGAGCCAGATGTGTAGCGGTATTAAGAAAAGCAAAGGTTAACTTAATTAAAAAAAAAAAAAACTCCTTTGCGGTAGCAGGCAGGAAGTGAAACAGCTTTAAATGGCAAACATTTCTCAATCATTGAATGCCCCAATAATCCTGGCATTCTTTCTCTTTTGTCTTCTTAAAGTAAAAGAGTGTCCAGACCTGGCTTGGGCAGACAGGAGGAAGGGCCGGCCTGTCTTGCAGCCCTTAGAGGCTGGGGCTCTGCTCAGGTTCTGATGGGTTTCAGTAAAGCCTGGGCTCCCTGGGGATGGATGATCCACTACTCCTTGGTACCGCTTTGCCCACTGGGTCTTGTCAGTCTGTCCCGCAGGATGCCTCGTACATGTGGAGTTTTCTGTTAGCCTGCAAATCCATTTGCGGGGGCTAGAGGTACCCTGAGCCCCACAGGCCGCGTTTGCTTCTCCTATAAGGCTCCACTGGCCTCATTTCGGCTGCAACTGAACTTCTTTACACAGAAGATAAAGACCCAGCGAAACACAATTGGCTGTTTTCCTGAAAACAAAACCAAAAATCCACACGTACTTGTTGAGTGCCAACCCGACAGAAGTATGCTGGGGGCTGAAGATGAGTGTCACCGATAGACTCCCGCTTCGTTGCACTTTTTAAGATTTATTTATAGATGTCAAACAGGATATGACTCAGGGAGGTGCTCTGTAAGTACTCCTTAATTGATTAAAGCACAGAAATCTGTATGCAGATCTTTAAGGAAATAGGCACATTAAAAAAAATACCAGTCGATTTTAATCAGTAATAGAAATGGTGTCAGATGGACTCATGTTGATTTAGAGCGAAGGTCCTCAAATGCAATGACTTAGTGTCTTTCTTAAAATTTCTTTTTCTGGAGCCAGGGTCTCTCTATGTAGTTCAGGCTGGCCTGGAACTCACTATGTAGCCCAGGCTGGTGCAAAACTTGGGTGACCCTCCTGTCTCAGCCTCTTGAGTGCTGGGATTACAGGTGTGCACCATCATGTCTGGCTTCTTAAGAATTCTTAGGATTGCTGGAGATATAGCTCAGTGGCACTGTGCTTGCCTGGCAAGCGCAAGGTCCTGAGTTTGATTTCCCGTACCAAAAAAAAAACAGTGCTTAGGATCATCTTGGCAGTGTTGTGTGGCGCTTGATGCAGACATACTAATAAGGCATGGGGAAGTCAGGGATTTTGGATTTCCAATGTCATCATGCTGAGCTTCTCTCTAGCCCTTTCCAGCTGGGAAATCTCCGGCTCTTGAATTTTGCAGTGGCAGAGTTGGTTTTCCCATCACCTTGACCCTACCTCTGGCTCAGTTCTACTTCATGGTGTCTTCTTAGTGTCTGTCTCCACCATACCAGCTTCTCGAGTGAGCCAACCTCACATTCCTTATCTTCCCCTCCAAGGGCAGCTGTGCTCTTGGGGCTGACACTACTCTATGGTCTGTGGGTGGTGTTCTTCTTGCTGTGCGCCCTGCTTGTCCTCCTCCTAAGGTAAAACACGAAGCCAGGCTTCTCACCTTGAAAAAGGGCGAGTTGTACTTCTGGACCCACTTTGGGGGGGGGCCTTTTTGGAGGCTGGAAAGATCCCCTAAATCCCTGGGGACAGTTCTCAGTGAGGAGTTGGCAGACGTTGCCACAGATGAAAGGACTTGCCCTTGGAATTCAGTGAAAAGGGCACTGTGTCTTTCTCTTTTAATTCCAACCCTTTGCAGTGTGGTTTGTCTGGCAGGGAAGGAAACAGGTAGAGACAGCCAGATCCTCCACCACCCCCAAAACTCCTCGTAGGCAGATAGCATTTGTGATCATCCTCTCCTGGATTTTTCCTGCTTAAATATACTTGAACAACCTCTCTGGGTATGGGAAAACATACTCACACAGTCTCTGCAGCTAGTAGGTGACGGCAGTTATACGGCTGGGGCTGTACCCATTTTAGGGAAGTATTTTCTTTGGTTTGGTTTGGTTTGGTTTTGAAGCCCTGATAAACAGGCTGTTTTCTCAGGTGGAGCCACCATAGAAGTGTTCTAGACAAAGGCCGCTTGTGGAGCTTAGTGGAACTTCTTTGGCTCCCATTTCTACAGAAACTGCTCAGAGGTGGACGGCCCAGTTAATGCGCTTCCTCGTTGCAATCCACCTGATTATTCTAATGTGCATCAGACCTGGGACTCCTTGCTTGATAAAGCCCAACGGTCACAGGGAAGTCTTTGTCATCGCAACACCTGGTTTCAGGAACTAAGTACTCACCCTCTGCCCTGTGAGCCCTTTCAAAATAACCTTTGTTCAGGGACCCAGCGGGCTGAGGGCACTGGGGACTGTCCTAAGAGGTGGGGATGTCAGAGGAGCTGGACTGGCGCTGTTACCGTGGAGACCATTAATCACTGGAGAAAGCCTGCTGGCAGGGGCTGGCACTGAGAAATCACTAGAAAATCACCTGCACTTCAACAATTTCTGGGCGTTAATGCCTCTCTGGCTTGGTCTGCTCTTCATCAGTGAGTGTTTGATTGCTGAGTATCCTCGAACTAAATTTAAATCAAAATAGATCAAAGATCTATATATTAAATGAGAGACTCAACTGCTGGAACATAAAATAGGCAAAACTCTTGAAGACAAGTGTGTAGGTGAGGCCTTTCTGAACAGAACTCTAACTGCACAAAAATAATATCAAGAATCAACAAATGGGATCATAATAGATTAAAAAGCTTCTGTACAGCAAAGGAAACAATCAAAAGAGTAAAGAGACAGCCTACAGAATGGAAAAAATATTTTGCCAGCTACATCTTAAACAGAGGAGTAACATGTAGAATATATAAAGAACTCCCCCCAAATTAGGCCTCCCTCAATAAAAGGTGTGATAAAATAGTGGGCAACAGAAATGAATACACTTGTCAGAAGAAGAAACACACATGGCTAATAAATACATGAAAGAATATTCAGCATCTCTGGCCATCAGTGAAATACAAATTAAAATAACACCAAAATTCCATCTTAGCCCAGAAAGAATGATCATCCTCAAGAAATCAAATAATGATAAATGCTGGTGAGGGTGTAGAGAAAAAGAACCCTTCTGTATTAGAGGGACTGTAAATTGGTGTGACCACTATGGTACTCAGTATGGTGATTCCTCAAAAAACTAAAATTGGAAATTCCATTTGCTACACCTATTCCCCTTCTAGGTATATTTCTGAAAGAATGAAAGCCATTATATAACAGTGGTCCAGGCACACCCGTGTTTACAGCAGTGTAACTCATAATAACTAAATCTTGGAATCCATCTACGTGTCCATCAACAGATGGATGGATACAGAAAATGTGGTATTTACAGACAATGGATAGCTGGTTGTGGTGGCACACACCTATAATCCTAGCACTTGGGAGGCTGAGGCAGGAGGATCGTTGTGAGTTCAAGACCAGCCTGGGCTACAAAGTGAGCTCAAAGCCAGTCTGAACGGCGTAGTGAGCCCCTCAAACAGACAAAAGAAGAAACAAAAAGAAAATGCACACAACAGAGTACTAGTCTGCCATAAAGAAGGATAAATTTGAGTCATTTACAGGAAATGGAGGTACCTTGAGACCATATATGTACTAATAAAAATAAAAATTAAAAGAAAGAAATAACCTATTTCTATAATTGTGCCAATTTAAGAAAAGAAAATGAAGAAAAGGGAAGATGAGCACCATAACATCCCTTAAGAAATACAGCTCACTCATGCTTCCAGGAGTTTCCGAAGCCTTTCAGGGCCCTCAGAGCCCAAGGTGAGCAGTGAATGTGCAGGGATCCAGAAGCAGAAAGGTGTTTCTCCTCGCACTTGACCTGTGGGACTCACAGACACTTCTTGTTACTCCAGGAGTTTTAGACAGATGAGAAATAAAGGACCAAAGAACTGGAAGACCTTCTTGAAGCTCACTGTCAGTGCAGGGACTCTTCCTGACCTTTCTGTCAGGGTGCTCCCTCAAGGGCACCTTCAGGACCTCTCTCTGTGCTTTCCTCAGAGGATGGTGCCAGGCTTTGCTTGTTGGTAGCTCCTGTCACGAGCTGTTGGCAGATTGTCCTGTTCCATGGCTTCTTCTTTGCTCCTGCTTTTCCAAGGCTTTAGATCCAGCCACGTTCCTGAAGAAGGACTGTCTGTGATGGAGAGAGAAGCCAGTGGCCTCCAGGTGGATAGTTGCAGCACAGTACCTGACACCAGCTTTGGCCCTGGGCACCTTTCTGCCTGCAGAGCCCCAGAGAACACCAACAGCAGAGGAGAGGACTGCGGTGACAGATCCACACACCTTGGCCTTGCCAGTGCTGGGATGAGAAGCTGTTTGCTCTGAGGCTTCCAACTGCACGACTGCAGCATGGGACTAGAAGTGTCTACTTGGCCTGGACAGAGCATAACACATGGGTAGCACTGGCCACAAATAGATCATCCCAAAATGGTGCCCATTGTCACTATCGCGATGGTTGGGTGCCATGTGTCGGGGACTGCCCTGAGGAGTCTTCTCAGAGCTGGGAATCCACCAGTCTACGCTATCCCATGGGGCCCAGGCCAGGCCTCCTGTCGATGTGCACAGCCTGTTTATGGGGAATCCACCGCCATGCCAGTTTCCCCATCAGGGCAGGCGGCCGGTGTGGACACCTCCCCCAGGGCACGGTGTTGAAACTTGGAGAGGGCTCTGCGGGAGGGGAAGTGCTCGCCAGCAGAGGAGGTGGCTCAAGACAAGGTATGAGAAATGAAAGTCAAGAAGGGAGGAGAAGTGGGATGCAGAGGTGCCTTGAAGACAAGGAAGTGGCTTTGCTGGTCAAGGTGGGAGGAGGAGACAGCATGGAGGAGAAGCTGTGGGCAGAGCGGACAGCACCGTCCATCTCCCAAGGGCTGTGTGAGGAGGGGGACACTGGTGTGGAGATTTTCAGCAGGGAACTCTGCCGAGGGGAAGTGGAACTGGTGGAGGTAAAGACGCTCCAGGAAGGAGGCTCAGGCTGCTGACTGTGTGGGGTGACGGCCCTGTGAGGTTCCGGGCGGGCCTGTGAGCTCCCGAGAGGGGCAATGCGGGCCCCTCCCCATCTTCTGCCAGCCACTGAGCACAGCGCTGTTCTGGGGCTTCAAAATATTGAATAGTAGGTGGGTGTGGCAGCCCAGGCCCGCGATCCCAGCACTCTGGGAGGCTGAGGAACCGGAAGGGGGTGCTTGTCAAAGGGAAGCACCTGGCTCCGTTTCCCTCCTTTCCTCCCTCCCTCCCTCCTTTGCTTCTTTTGGAAGCAGTTTTGGAGCTCAAACCCAAGACCTCTGCACTACGCTGCATCTCCAGCCCTTTTTCTTCTTTTATTCTGAAACAAGCTTTCATTGACTTTGTCGCAGGCCTGGCTTGAACTTGTGCCCTTCCTGCCTCAGCTTCCCAGAGCGCTGGGATTCTAGGCACGCACTGCTGCGTCCTTTCCTTCAACAAGGTAAAAATGGCGTGGGAGCTCTCAGGCATGAGTGCCCCTCCCAGGGGAGCGGAGAAGAGGAAAGCTGGGCTTTGATCGCAAATGGCGAAAAGAAAGAATGACGGTATCCATTGTGCTGATTCGACTCCTTTTCTGCCGCAGGCATTGAGTACTTGATTGTTAACAGGAACCAGGGCTGATGTCTTTTTGCAGAGCAGAGAAAGAGAGACAGAGAGGGAGAGAGAGACAGACAGAGAGACAGAGACATACACAGAGGAATTGTTTCCCTCTTCAAACAACTACTCGAGTTTGGCCACCTGTGCAGGACGCACTATTCCTATATCTGGTTGCCCACTCATGACAATGGGTCATTTCTGATCAACCCCAAGTATTCCAGGCAGCGTGGAAATACAGGGCCGAAGTCCCAGGGGAAGTCCGCAGCTCCCTCTGCTCATGGCTGGCACGTGGACAGCGTTTACCGATTGTTACCGAAGCATCTGGGACTGAGGACAAGATGACCAGGGGTCCATGGCTTCTTGGACGTGTGTGTTTTGGCCTCCAAGTAAAGACAATGTGGGGCATGGTGGTGCACCTCTGTAATCCCAACACACTGGAGGCAGAGGCAGGAGGATCATTGTGAATTCTAGGCCAGCCTGGGCTACATAGTGAGTTGAAGACCAGCTTCAACAGCATAGTGAGACCTTGTCTCAAAAAAAAAAAAGAAAAGAAAAAGAAAAAGACAGTACACACAGTTTGAAAATAGCACCAAATAGCACCAGTCTAGCGTGGAAGAGCAGAACATTGTAATATGGATTTGGGACTAAATTTGCCTTCATCTGCATGACAGAGACTTGTAAGAGGTTGTGTGCACTTCCTGAGCACCTAGAAACTCCAGCAGCAAGCAGGAGGATTGGAGCAACTTGGCAGGGGGTGGGGTTTGGGCTTTCTCTTTCAGTTCACGGAAAGTTGAGTTTTTTCCATAACGTGCCTGGTGCTGAACAACAGGATTTGTTTTAAATTGAAATTAGAATGCCTAAGAGTTCAGCCCAAGCCTATTAGAAAAGTTACATTGGTGGAATATGTCCTCCCCCTCAAAACACTGTTGGGAAAATAGCCTCTTTAAATTGGCTTTGCAGTCTTTAAAAATACCCTGAGTACTGTAAAAGCTGGGATTGGGACCACCACAGAAATTTCTCGGTCCTTGTTATCCATAGGGAAAATTTTGGTTCTTAGAAAATTTTGTGGTGCTGGGGACTGAATCAGAGCTTTGCTACTGAACTAGATCCCTAGCCATTTATACTTTTCATTTTATCTTTTGGTTTTTGAGACAGGGTTTCTCTATCGAGTGCAGGCTGGCCTTAAACTCACTGTGATCCTCCTGCCTCAGCTTCCCAAGAGCTAAGAGACGGATCCAGCCCCTAAATGACAGTGACCGGAGTAGCCAGGTGCTGTTGTCCCCAACAGGGAGGAGGAGGGGCTGTGGGGAGACGAAAGGGAGGAACCGGGAGAGGGGCGTTTCTCTACCAGGAGAGCAGAGTGACCGTAGAAAGCACGGCGCTGACCTCTGACTGGTTGGTCTCCTGCTTAGACACCACGAGTTTCCAATTCTTGTCATTCCGTCTCAGTCTCCACAAGACGGTGGCCGCCATAGTCCCCACACCCTGGCCAGGTCAGCGGCTGCGTGGGTGCCCCGGCTCCTCCTTCTTCGTGCACATTTTGTTCAGAGCTCTTGAATCTGCAGGGAACATGGCCAGGGTTACAACCTCAGCAAGGTCACTGCTCGAACCTGCGGTCACGCCCAGCCCAAAGTGCTATGGTCCCTGGGGGCTCTGCAGTGTGTGTCCTGTCTTGCAGGAATAGACGGCAATAGATGCAGAAATTCGGAGGGCTCTGGGTTTCCCTTCTCTTCCTTTCTCTTCTCTGTCCTTCCTGTCCCACCCCGTCTCTTTCTCTGTTTCTGTCTCTTCCTGTCTCTCTCTCCTCAGAACTAGGGATGGAACCCAGGGCCTTCACACTGAGCTTCATTTCCAGCCCTTTTATTTTATTTTAGTCTTTATTTGAGACAAGATCTCACTAAGTCGCTAAGTTGCCCGGGCTGGGCTTGAACTTGTGATCCTCCTGCCTCAGCCTCCCAGAGTATCGGGATTACCATTGTTCATCAATATGCTGGGTTCTGGAAGTCCTCATTCCTGAGGGTCTTTACCAACAGTGATGAAAAATATGGCAAACGCTGCTACTCAGCCGTCCAGTGGAAAGACTGCTCATAAAACAGGGCACTGCGTCCTCGGCCATCTGACACTGTGCAACTCCTGGCTCTTCCTTAAAGTAAAAATGATCATGAAAGGAAAATGTTTTGAATCCACTCAGGACATGGAGGCAGCACAGCTAAAGACCCTCAGGAAAGAGGACTCCAGAGCTGCTGCAGAAAGCAGCAAGGATGATGGGATGAGTGTGCTCAAAGCCAGGAAGGGTTGCGAAGGGATTCATGGCAAAGCATCTTTTACTATAATACAGTTTAAAAAAGTTTAACCATGCACCCTGTTTTTGATCATACCTTGTATGCTACTCAGTGCAAAGCTTTCTCTGATGCACTGAGCATGTTTTGCGGTTATGTTTTAGGGATGAAGGGATGGGACTGAGCCTCCTAATGTCTGATACCTGGAGTCCTGGGTTTGAATCCTGCCATGGCTCAGAGTCAGGAGCAGCTGTGGTCCCAGCCAGGGCAGAGCCTTGCAGAGTGTGGGTGGTGCTGCTGTCTCTCTGCCTGCCTCTCTCTGGAGCCTGGACAGGGACCCGTGAGCCCAGGCGCCCTTTCAGTGAGAGTCCTCTGCATGTCTGCATTGGTTGTAGGGATGCTGCCAGGCAATGATCCTCCGGTCCATGATAAACACAGCATGGACGCAAATATAACTGACAAAACCAGGTGCTCAGGCAGGCACATGAACCCTGGTTTAGTCTCTGACCCCCTCATGTAGTTATGCCTGATCCCCACTTGCGCTGGTGAGAAACCTGCAGAAAGGCGAAAATGACTCACATCTCTCCAGCCCTGCCTGCACGTCACCCAGGGAATGAGTTTGTTCTCCTGGGTGGAAATCAGCATTGTACAGTAACACAAGCAGCACAAGAAGAAATACTAAAGCCAATCCATAAATATGGCACCAGAGGGTCCAGGAGTTCGGGGAAATGGAACAGAAACCAGATCCTGGGCGGGGGCGCTTAATTCTCATGCTGATTATATGATTTCTACTCCATGCTGTTTAACACCTGCGAAGTGGACTCGCTCCAGGTGCCTGAGAGTCTTTGAGTCTTAAATGGAATTAAAACAACTCAGGTCAACAGTTAGGTAAGAAGAGAGGAAAAGCCCGACCCCAGGGAAGGCCAGAAATACACGGAGATCCTGACTAGTACAGCCGGCTGAAAGGCTGAAAACCCCCGCGAGTCAGGGCCGAGGAGAGGACCGCCAGGGAGGCTGTGTCTGCTTCCCGATCTGCCCCAGACTCTGCCTACAGCTGAGGAAGGTGCCTGTGCTGCTCCTGGAGGCAGGTTCTCTTAGCAGTGGCTATCCCGGTCCCCCGGCGACCTCTCCACCGCCGGGCTTTGCTGTTCCATGTCCTTTTACAGACCTGCAGCGTGAGGAGGAAGAGCATGTAACCCAGGGCTTGTGGCAGGTGGCCGCAACTTTGACTACAGGTTTTTGTTAGTGCCTGTCCAGCCCGCTGTGGCCTCACTCACCGTGGGGCTCTGGGGCACGGGCGGAACACAGCTCCATCGTTTTCTCATGCCCTTCCTCTCTCCCCGCATCCTTCTCCCATTTCTGCATCCTTTCCCCTTTTGCAGAACATTTATCTTCCTGTCTCCTATTATCTATCTTTGAATTTGCTCTTTATCTAGACTTTGTGTTTGTCCCATAACAAAAACCATGTGATATTTAAGCTCCTGTGTCTGGTTTATTTCACTTAACCTTATGGTCACAAGTCCCATGCATTTCCCTACCAACAACTCAAGCTTGTCCTTCTTGATGGCAGAATAGTACTCCATTGTGTGTAAATACCATACTTTCTTTATCTGCCTTTTCTATTTTTGTTTTGTTTTGGTTTTGTTTTTTTGAGACAAAGTCTCATTATATGATCTAGGCTGGTCTTGAACTCACCATGTACCCCAGGCTGGCCTTGAACTTGCAGCAATCTTCCTGCCTCAGCCTCCTGAATGCTGGTTTACAGGTGTGCACCACCATACCCAGTTTTTCTGTTATTTATTTAACACACTAAGACATGAACATTTGGAACATTTCTTTCTGCTGTTTTGCTCAGCAAGAGGACTGAACATATATGTGTGAGTGTGTACAAGGGTTGCTACATAGATGACTCCTGTCCTCCATCAGACACTTGTATTCATGAAGCTGAGTAAGCGGAGGCTTGAAGTCGGCACAGGCTGCTCACCTCCCAGCCCCAGCCTATATCCAGCAGGAGCCTCCTGGGCCCCAGGGCTGTGCATGGTGCAGACAGGAGCCAGGCACTGCAGGGGGGCCGAAGTGGCATTCTGGGAAGAACTGGGGCTGGCAGGAGCCTGCTGTCTGGCATGTGCTGCTGTTGCAAAGCACAGACCCTGTGCCTGCTCCTCCCTCCCAGGCCCCACATCTGGTGGCGTGGTCCCCACACAGCCCGCGTATCTTTCCTGCCTGCTCTGATGACTGCCACTTGCATCCCCATGATGCAGTCCTTTCTAGCACCTCCATCCCTGTGGGACCCCATTGGGTGCTTGCCCATCGCCCATCACCCATCTCCTAAGGAGGACCCCAAATGGGAAGGGCCCAGGTGATGCTCCCTTGGCACCCAGGGGCGAGCAGGCTCTGCTCTGGGCAAGATTGCTCATGGGATCACAGAGCTCTGCACAAACCAGCCTGGCCCCCTGTCGCAGCCAGCTCGGTTCCAGAGCCTCTGCGAGTGTAGACCTGGAACTGCGGGGAGCTGGGCTGTGGCTGCTGCGCCTCACGGCCTTTGAAGGTCTGGGGTGCAGGGCAGCTGTGCTTTGCTTTCATTCTCTCTGCTGTCTTCTGATTGTTGTCTGACATTTCCTGTCCTTTGAACCTGATTCTCTTTGCTGACAAAGTGCTGAGCTCTAGGAAGTTTTCTTAGAGTCCCCAGCCCGGGCCAGCTGGGAGGGCTGAATGGATCTGCCAGCCCCATGGTGAGATCTACAGAGCGCCAGACCCAGGGACACAGGGACAGCTGTGTGCCAGCCCCGAGCCACTGAACCATCGGAGGGCCTGGCTGGTCACTGAGAACTTGGCACTGCTATCTTCTGTGTCCTTGGCAGACGGTACCAAGCATGTCTTGGCAGGTGGCTGTCCCATCCTCATGGCTGACCTGAGACTCTCACTGCTGTGGGATTCCGCATCTTGTAACTTGCTGCAACTGCTATGCAAACAGTGTGGAGACTCCTCAAAGACCTAAAACTAGAAATTCCATTCATCTCTGTGGATCCTCTTCTAGGAGCATCTTTCTGGAAGAGCTAGAGATATCCCAGGACAGTGATCCAGGCACACCCATGTTTACAGCAGCACCACTCAGCATCGCTGAAGCTTGGGCGCGGCTGGTATATCTATTAGCAGATGAATGGAGAGAGAAAATCTGGTACTTCACGCAGAGTACTGCTCTGCTATCAAGAAGGGTAAAGTTGAGCCATTTATAGGGAAATGGGTGCATCTCGAGACTATGATGTGAAGCAAAATAAGTCAGACGCAGGAGCTTAAATACCACCCGGCTTCTCTTTTGAGAAACTGAAATGAAGAGCAAATAAGAGCCAATAGGAGGCAGAGACAGATCATTCTCAGATGGGAAGAAAGAGACCGAGGGGGAGGGAGAAGGGGGAAGGTACAGAGGAAGTGTGATGATGGGTGATGTCCGTGGACCTGCTCCCTACGAGGACTATAAGCTTTGTGAACTGCAAACAGGGACTAATAAAAATAAAAAAGAGATGAAAACAAGAAAAGGTTGTTGACCTGTTAGGCTTCCTATAAGTTATTCGTGACCATGCCCTTTTTGGTAACACAAATGTGATAAGCTGGTTGCTGATGGTTGGATTGGGGGTTGGGAATTTTGCCTTTGTCTACTAACTCAACAAACACATCTACTTCGATTTCAGAATGAGTGTCTCAGTTTCTATGGTAACAATGTGTGTCTCAACAGGAAGTGGAGGCTGAGGCAGGATGGTCTTTCCCTGTGTCACAGACCCATACTTTGCTTCCCGCTAATGGCCTGGCAGTGGCCACAGGACGAATATCCAAGGACACTTGTGTAGATGCCAGGAATGAATCCATGAGTACATGGCATTGGCAGGGGCCAGGAATGTGGCAGTGCCCCAGCCCTACTGTCTTCTTGGGCCAGAGCTTCCATAGGAGCCCGGATGGGAGGAGAGATGAAGCCAGTCCCAACACAAATAGAAGAACCGTGCTCCTCATCCACTGACTCTGCCCGTCCTGTGCACAGCGAGGGCCGAGTCACTCACCTCGGGTCTGCCCTTGTGGTGCCCAGGCGGGGGAGGCAGAGTTCCAGGCCATGGCAGGGATTTTAAGTCAGCCTCCACCAACTGTGCTCAAGGCCCCACACTGGAGCTAAGTGCAGCCAGGAGTGGCAGTGCATGCTTCTAATCCCAGCCCTCTCGGAGGCTGAGGCAGGAAGACTGCAAGTTCAAGCTCACCCTGGGCAACTTAGCAATTTAGAGAGACCCTGCATCACAATGAATAACTTAAAAAAGAGCTGGGGATGTAGCTCAGTGCCAAGCCTGGTGCTTTGGTTCTCACTCTGACCTTTATTCAAAGCCTGACCTCACCCATGGATTCACCTGTCTGGAACTCAGTTTTCTTATTTGTAATTAATGTTGGGCAGCTAGGCGTGGTAGTGCATGCCTGTAATCTCAGCATTCAGGAGGCTGAGGCAGGAGGATTGCTATGAATCCAAGGCCAGCCTCAGCTACATGGCGAGACCCTATCTAAAAAAAAAACAAAATGATGCAAGCAAGATGTTTTATTGGTTGGAAAGAATCCATGGAGCCAAAGAACTGCAAATAGCTTGAGTTGCCCACTTGCAACTCAGTTTAAGACACAGAGATGCATTATTACCCATCTGTGCAGATGTAAAATGTGTTTGTCCAGTTACCATCCAGGTTAATGAAACAGTTAGGTTTGGTTCATTTAAAATAGTCAAGCAGCCTTAAAAGGGCAACTATTCTGAAGCTTTCCTTAGCTTTCTTCAAAAATATTCAACTTACCATTTCACAGTAGTGGTTCAAAGCTCGTTGTATATCAGAATGGCCTGGGAAACTTCAAAGCAGTTCCTGGTGGTTAGATTGTATCTCAGATGCTTCCCCGAGTCCTTGAGGCTGGGACTCAGACATCAATAGCTAGTAAATGTTCCCAGGTGAGTCCAGTGTACAGCTGGTGGCATCTGCGATATGCATGGGGACACTGGACACTATGAACTGCCGGAGGGAATTGGCCTCAATATATCAAGGATTTAAAAATGGACACTTTGGCAAAATAAGTTCAATTAATAATAATTTAACAACTCGGGTATATTATGAGTGAAAAATGTACTGCAAATCCATTACATTTTTTTGAATTCTTTTTTGTTTGTTTTGGAGACAGAGTCTCCCCATGCACTTTGGGCTGGCCTTGAACTCTCACTGATCCTCCTGCTTCAGCCTCCCGAGTGCTGGGGTTACAGGCGTGTGCTGCTTTACTTTGAATTCTTTATTAAGAAAAGCCACTGTCTCCCACAGAATTTAGGGGCTTTTCCTGCCCTAATCCAGCGGCTCCTGTGCTTACTAAAGCACTGCAGATGGAGGCGGGTGTGGCCTGCAGGCTGGAAGCCATGCCTGGGAGAGCACAGGTGCAGCTGGGCCCGATCTTTTCCTACCCACCCCTGAGAGTTCAGTTCCTTCTCAGCAGAAAGGAATTCATACATCCCAGGCCTGCCTTCCCAACCACAATGTGACTTCACCAAGGTGATGAATTGCTGCTATCAAAACAGACCCTGCGCCTGGTAAGGGATCCAAAGGCACACGCTGTGAGGTCAGTGTGCGTGTGAGAGGAGCCAGGGTGAAAAGCCCAGGTCTTGAGACATCATGGCTGTGTTTTTGGGTGGGAAAGGTTGGAATTCTTTAAACCTCTCTGAACGAGCCAGAGGTACAGAGAGCAGTGGAAGGTGATGAGATGAAGTGCAAACATCTAGGGTAAAGTTGCCCCTGCAGCGCGATTGTGGGAGGGCTTGGGTTGGGCCAGGTTGGCCCGGGTGTGGCTGTCAGTGCTGAGGTGTGTCGGGTGTGTGCGGTTATCTTTTATAGTCTCCCTGGTGCAATGCAGGTGGGTGAGGAAGTCAGCTGTCAGGGAAGTGATTTACCGAGGCCAGAGGCGCTCCCTGGCTGGGAACCCTCCCAGCAGAGCCGCAGTGGACCCTGCTGTTCCCTCCAGATGGTGAATTTTAAGGCTCCGGTGAAATGCAGTATTCTCTGGGTTTTTTGAGACAGGGTCTCAGTGTGTAATTCAGGCTGACCTCAAACCCAAGGTAATCCTCCTGCCTCAGCCTCCTGAGTGCTGGGAGTGCTGGGACTCCAGGCGTGCATTACCATGCCTGGCTGCAGCTAGTGACCTTTCTGTAGATGAAGAATTGGCTCACAGTGCCTAAGCGGAGGCTGAAAAAGCAGGTCACTTCTTTGTCATGGCTCTCCTAGCCGAGGCAGCAGCATGGCCAGGGTTGCGTTGACCCTGGCTAGATGTCCTTCTCGTGTGTGATCTCTCAATCTTTCAGATGGTCTTTTGCCTAGTCACAATACCTCAATGAAAACCTTCCCAGCTAATGAATGCATGTGTTTCAGTCTTGATTTTCTTTAGATTAAATCCTTAGTGGTAGAATTGCCAGGTCACAGGCTGTATCACCTTCTGCAGATTTGGTATTCCATAGGTTCCTGTCCCCAGGAGGAGAGGCAGGGGACCAAAGGAAGAAGATACGCAAAGAAAGTGAAGAAAAGCCCTGAGCCACCCAGAGAGAGGCAGGGTGCTTTCCAAAGCAGCAGCCATGCTCAGTCAGTCGCAGGAACACTTGCTTTGTAGAATACGGGGCCAGTTGTCCAGGCTCTGATGAGTGCTGTATCACCTAGAGTTGCTAATGCTAAACAAATACTGGCTTTTCATTTCCTTTGAATTAAAAAAAATGTGCGTGCCTTTATGGTCTTTCTCTGCTAAGCCAGTGCCAAATTTTCCCAGGTAAAAAAATGTTAGCTGAAATTCCTGTGCCACAGAGGAAGGAGACCTTTATTCCTCCACCTGCACATTATGACTCTAATAAACACGTTATCAGCTCGTAAGGATGATGGCAAACAGGTGACTGAAGGATTTGATAAGTCAGTGGCAAAGATGAACAGTTCTTTGCAGAGAAAGCCGTGAGAGGGTCCCCCATTTAAAACAATTGTGGTATGTGAATTTGCAGCACTTAAATCATTTTCGGCAATTAGCCCACCTCAAAAAGGTTGCAGCTGGCTTCAATTACAGGTAAGATTTTTATAATTTGAACTTAGCAGTGTGTCTGAGAAGGAGGAGTTGGAGGGACCCTCTTGGGCAGATTTGTAATCTGAGAAAGAAAACCTCAAGGCAGGTCAGAATCCACCAATGCATTCTTTACGGCAATGCTTCATCATTGCCCTGTATGAATAAAATTCTAGAAAAATCTCCATAAACTTTACCCTTCACTGCTCCCTTCCCTGACAGAAAAATTGCTGCTGATTAAAAAGAATTTTAAATTACAAAACACTACATGCATATTATATATAAAAAAATCTAAGCAGCAAAGAAGGCTATAGAATGAAAATAAGTCTTTTCGCACATTGTCATCCTCTGTCTCCTGGCTACAAGGATAAATACGTTTGCATTCAGTTTTTCTAGAAATTAGCTTTGTGATTTCATCTATGGAGTTACTTTTTCTGCATAGTCTTGATTAATTAGATTCTGTGTGTGTGTGTGTGTGTATTAACTGCACTAGGAATGATAAAGTATGTAGACTCATCACACCCTGTCTTCTGTCTTTGGTGAATTGATTTTGCTGATTACGTATTGTTAAAGTTTCTCTGTAGCTTCAATGCTTAAAGTATATGCTTATCTATTTTCTGATTCACCAAATGTATTTATTTATTCATCCACTCAGTGATTCCTTTTTTTTTGGGGGGGACAATCTCACTTTATATCTCAGGCTGTCCTCAAACTCACAGAGATTCTCCTGCCTCAGCCTCCCGGAGCACTGGATTAGACCTTAAAATGGGGAGGAGATCTTTCTTGGATTACTTGGGTGGCCTCCATTGTCCCGTGAGCTTCTGTATTCACAGAAATTCCTCTGGCCAGAAGCAGAAGGGACAAGAAGAATTCAGAGCCGCCAAGCAGAGCTCTGGAGGGACACTGCCTCGCACTCCTGGTCTGGGGCTGGAGCAGCAGGGGACAGGGGACACTGATTCTGCAAGGCCAGCTCTGCAGCACGTGCCAAGGCCCCTGCACTTGGGACCTGGGAAACAGGGAGTTGGTAACTGATGAGAAGCTGGCCAGATTGCTGGGACCTACTGCAGCAGCAGCAGCAGGCAGGAGGAGGACACGCACCTGTGTTTTGTCCCCTCAAACCCCGGATGTCCTTGTTCTGTCTCCAGTCTGTCCTGGACCCGCATGGTCTCTTCTTGTCCTCAGCTTTGTGTTCCTGGCTTCAGGAAGGTCCTTCCTCCAGATGTCCCTTACCTCGCTCATCACTGCTGTGTCTGTGGGATGTCACTGCTAGTCCTGTGCCCTCCCATCTTGGAGGTTGTGGTCCATTCCCCAGGGGTGGAGAGATTACGCCATCTCTAGCTGAGGCCCTGGGAGGCAGGCATGTGGGGAGGGGAAATACACGCACCGCGGAGGGTCAGTGCTGCTGCCCTGAGGGCTGGGCTGGCTCCTTGGACCCAGGGACTTGGGGGCCGTCATGGCACCTGCTACAAACACCCTGGAGCCCTCACAGCCACTGGCCTCATGGACTCTGGTTGCTCTCTAATTGTTTTTATTTTAATAAATTTATTTATTTTTTTATTTTAAAGAAAAAAAACCCGAAAACAGAACAGAAAAACAAAATTCTAAAACAGTTTGATGGGGGTAACAATGGTTAATACATTGTATATTGTTATCTAAATTAGTTGCTGAGTACAAGATATCAGCATTTAATTGTCCAAATAACAATACAAACTTACCTTTTTGGAATATTTTTTTTTGTACCAAAAATTGAACTCAGGATCTTGTGCTTGCCAGGTAGGCGTTTGTGCTGCTGAGCTATATCCCTCCCCCCCTTTTTAATGTATTCTTTTCTCTGGCTGTTTTATTTTAGTTTTGTGTTTTTGAGACAGGGTCTCACTATGCAGTTGAAGCTGGTCTTGAGCTCACTTTGTAGTCCAGGCTGCTTTTGAACTCGCAATGATCCTCTTGCCTCAGCCTCCCAAGTGTTGGGGTTATATGCATGGGCCACCACACCTAGTCCTTATCTTTTCAATGAACTAAGAGAACTTAGTAATATTATTTTAACTATCTTTTATATATATACATTTTCTTCCTTTTGCTTTTTCCTTCCTTCTTTTCTCCATTCCCCCAACCCAGTTTCTCTTTCCTTTTGAAATTTCTTTCTAAATTATTTGATCAGGCTTACATGCCTATCTTTGTTTAACTGAGTAACCCAATATGTAATACAAGCATGGTTAACTTCCCATCATCTTGTCTGAAATTCTGTATTGCTTTTATTGTTTTTGTGTTGTTTTGTTTATGCCTGTGTGTTTGTTAACATGTTTTTGTTCTTTTATCTTTAAAATTAAAAAAATTTCTTTCTATTTTTCAGTATCTATTGTACATTTTGGATCTTATTTACTCTTTCAACTTCTCACACTAGGGAGACACAAGATGTTTACACAAGTGAGGCTGATTTATTTCACTTATGATTATGGTCTCAAGTTGCATCCATTTACCTATAAAACCCTCTAGTTTATCTTTCTTTATGGCTGGGTAGTACTCCATTATATAAACAGACCACATCTTTTTTATCCTTCCTTGGTTGATGGGCATTTGGGTTGTTTCCAAGATCTAGCCACTACAAATTGTGCTGCTATAAACATGGGTGCACATATATCACTGTGGTACCATGCTTTTAATTCTGGGAAGATACCCAGAAGGGAAATAGCTGAGTCAAGTGAGACCTCCAGTGCTGTTTTTTTTCTTAGTCCTAGTTTACTGAAGAACCTCCACACTGATTTCCACAGTGGTTGCACCAGTCTGCACTACAACCAACAGTGGAGAAGCGTTCCTTTTTCCCCACAACCCCTTCAGTATTTGTTATTGTTTGATTTCTTGTTGGCAGCCATTCTTTCTGGGTTGAGATGGAATCTCAGTGTTGTTTTAATTTGCATCTCTTGAATGACCAGTGATGTTGAACATTTTTTCATGTGTTTATTTGCTGTTTGTATTTCTTCATCTGAGAAGTGTGTATTCATCTCAGATGCCCATTTTTGGATTAGGTTTTTAAATCTGGGAGGTTTGATTCTTTTGAGTTCTTTATATGTCCTTAATAGTAATCCTTTGCCTGAGGAACAGCTGACAAATATTTTTTCTCACATTGTGGGTTGTCTCTTCACTCTGTTGGTCATTTCTCTTGCTGTGCAAAACCTTCTTAATAAGATGTGAACCCAGGTTTTGATTCTTTGTGATAGTTCCTGTGCAGTTCGGGCTTTATTCATAAACTGTTTGCCTACACCAGTGTCTTCAAGGGTTTTACCTATTCTTTCAGGAGATTTATTTATTTATTTATTTATTTATTTATTTTTCTTTCAGGAGATTTAAAGTTTCTTAAGTTTTAGATCTTTGATCCATTTGAAATTTAGTTTATTACATGGTGAATGATGTGGGTCCAATTTTAATCTTCGGCATGTGTGGAGCCAGTTTCTCCAACACCATATATTAAAGGGACTGTCTTTCTTCCAATGAATGTGTCTGATGCCTTGTCAAACACAAGGGGGCTGAGTGTGTCTGGAGTTGTTTCTGCATCTTCTAGTTTGTTCCACTGATGAGTCTCTTTTTTTTTTTTTGCCACTATTATGCTTTTTTACTCTTTCTTTCTTTTTTTTTTTTTAACTGTGGTTTTATAGTATAATTTCAAGTCAGGGATTGTGATACTCCCTGCCTTGCCTTTGGTGCCAAGAATTGCCTTTGCTATTCTAGGTCTTTTCTAGTTCCAAATGAATTTTAGGATAGTTTTCCCTAAATCTGTGAGAAATACTATTGGAATTTTTACTGTGAATTGCTTTAAACCTGTATAACAGTTTTGGAAGTATGTCCATTTTCATTACATTGGTTCTTCCTACCCAAAAGCAAAGGATATCTTTGCATTTTCTGATATCTGCTTCACACAAAGTCCCATAGTTTTCAAAGTAGAGGTCTTTATGTCCTTTATTTGATTGATTCCTAGGTATTTCATTTCTATGCTATTGTGAAAGGTGGTGTTTCCCTAATTTCTCTCTCAGTGAATTTGTTATTCATATGCAGGAAGGCTATTGATGTTTGAGTGTTGACTTTTCAAAGTCAACTACCAGTTCTGGTACTGAATTTTTAAAATTAAATCTAGGAGTTTTTTTTTTAATGGTGTTTTTAGGGTCTTCTATGTAGAGTATTATGTCATCTGCAAATAATGATAATTTAACTTCTTCCTTTCCTATTGTTACTGCTTTTATTTCTTTCTCTTCTCTAATTGCTCTGGTTAGTGTTTCCAGGACTATGTTGAATAAGAGTGGTGACAGTGACATCCTTGTTTTGTTCCTGATTTTACAGTGAAAGCTTTCAGTTTTTGTACCTTTAGTATGATGTTGGCTGTTGGTTTGTCACAGATGGCTTTTATTAGATTGAGATAAAGACCATCAATTCCAATTTTCTGTAGGTTTTTTTTTTGTAATCATGAATGGGTGCTGGATTTTGTCAAAGGATTTTCTGCATCTATTGACGTGATCATATGATTTTTGTCCTTGGCTCTGTTAATATGGTGTATTACATTTATTGATTTATGTATGTTGAACCATCCTTGCATTCCTGGAATGAATCTCACTTGGTCATGGTGTATCATCATCGCGATAATTTTCTGTACTCTATTTTCCAGTGTCTTATTGAGGATTTTTGCCTCTATGTTCATTAGGGAGATTGACCTGTAATTTTCTTTCTTAGTTGGGACTTTCTCCAGTTTTGATATCAGGGAAATGCTTGCTTTCAAGAATGAATTTGGGGGTATTGTTTCCCTTTCAATTTCATTAAAGAGTTTGCACAGTATTGGTGTTAAATCTTCTCTAAATTTCTTGTAGAACTAGTAGTGAATTTATCATGGCCTGGGATTTTTTTTTTATTACATCTTCTATTTTCATTGATTGATACTGGTTTATTTAGGATTTTTATATCTTCTTGATTTAGCTTCGGTAGTTTGTATGTATCTAGAAATCTGTCCATTTCTTCAGTATTCTCCATTTTATTAGAATACAAATTTTTGAAATAGACATAGATGATCTTCTGGATTTCTGCAGGGTCTGTTGTAATTTCACTGTCTTCATTTCTAATTGCAGGGATTTGAGGGTTTTCTTTCCCTTCATTGATGAAGTCAGCTAAGGGTTTGTCAGTTTTATTTAATCTTTCAAAGAGCCCATTCTTTGATTCACTGATTCTTTGTGTTGTTTTCTGTCTCCAATGTGGTAATTTCTGCTCTGATCTTTATAATTTCCTCCCTTGTATGAGCTTTTGGTTTAGCCTACTCTTCTTTTTCTAGAAGTTTGAGGTTCAACACTAAATTGTTTATTTGTGCTTGTTCTATTTTCCTGATATGGGTATTCACTGTTATGAATTTCCCTCTCAGGACTGCTTTCATTGTGTCCCATACGTTCTGGTATGTTGTTTTATCATTATCATTTCATTGTAGGAACTGTCTAATTTCTTCTTCAATTTCATCTGTGACCCACTTGTTGTTCAGGAGGGTGTTATTTAATTTCCATGTGTTTACAAAGTTCTCGTGGTTTCTTTTGCCATTGATTTCCAATTTCATTTCACTATGGTCTGATAATATGCATGGAATAATTTTGATTCCTTTGCATTTACTTAAGCATGTTCTATGGGCTAGTATGTGGTCTATTTTGGAGAACATCCCATGTGCAGTTGAGAAGAATGTTTATTTTGATGCGGTGGGGTGGAACCCTCTGTAGACATCTACTAAGTCTATCTGTTAAAAAGTTTGGTTCAGTTCTATTATTTCATTATTGTGTTTTTGAATATTGAAATACCCCAATATACATGTATTAGTGCTTATTTGATTTTTCATGCCCATTAATATTTGTTTTATATAGTTGGGTGCACTGGTATTTGGTGCATATATATCTATGATTATTATCTCTTCCTCTTGGATTGTTCCCCTTACATGAATGTAGTGACTTTCTTTATCTTTCTTAATTAGGCTTGCCTTTGAATTAACTTTGTCTACAAATAGAATAGCCACCCCTGCTTTTTTTCTGGGTTCTTGTTGCGTGGAGTATTGTTTTCCATCCTTTGACTTTCAGTCTATGTATTTCTTTTTGAATGAAGTGTGTTTCTTGTATGCAGCATACTGTTGGATCTTGCTCCTTCATTCTGCCGATCTGTGTCTTTTGATTGGTCAGTTGAGACCACTGACATTGATATTACAACTGATGTGTATTGACTATTCTTGTCGTGTTATTTTCCTGCTGTTGGTTCCCTCTCTTTTCTTCTCTCTCCTTCTGTTTAACTATTTGCCTTGCCTGGTGCATTCCTTCTGATGGGGCTTATGGGATTGTATTCTTCGATGTCTTTTTTAGAATGTCCTTCAAAACATTTCTTTTTTGTTACCAGGAATCAAACTCAGGACCTCGCACTTGCCAGGCAGGCACTGTGCTACTGAGCTATATCCCTGGCCCCTTCAAAACATTTTTGAGTGCTAGTTTGGTGGTCATAAATTTCCTCATATGTTATTTGTCATGGAAGTGTCTTATTTCTGCATCTCTTTTGAAAGATAGTTTTTCAGGGTCCATCAATCTGGGCTGAAGTTTGTTTTCTTTTGCAGCTTGAAGTACTTCACTCCAAGCTGTCCTTGACTTGAGGGTTTGTGCTGAGCAATCAGCTGTGATTCTGATGGGCTTTTATTTGTAGGTGATTTGTTTCTTTTCCCTAATTGCTTTTAATATTCTATTCTTGTGTTGAATTTCTGGAATCTTGACTATGTTATGCCTGGCTGTAGATTTTTTTTTGTTGATCATGGCTAATTGAAGTTCTATATGTCAAATTCTTTTTCTTTACCAGGGAAATTTTCTGCCACGACATCTGTGAACAGTTTTTTTTGTATCATTTGTGCTATCTGCTGCTTTTTCATCAACTCCAATTACTCTCAAGTTATTCTTCTTTGCATCATCCAGTAGCTGCTATATTGAATTCTCATGGCCCTTTGCTAATTTTAAAAAATCTTTCTTTTTGTGGTAACTAACCACAAGCCTGTCTTCTATATCTGAGGTCCTGAGCTCACATTGGCTTAATCTACTGTGAGTACTTTCAGAGGGATTTTTATTCTCCTGTACATCTGCTTGAATCTGCCTGATGGATTCCATTGCTTTCCTGTGCTAATCATTCATGGCTGCCATAATTTTCTTTAGCTTCTCTATTTTTCTGTATGTATCTGCTCTAGAATCACTAAGCATGGTTTTCATTATGGGCGCCATCTCTGCAGTTATCTTAGAAATTATTTCTGATACGATTTTTTCTAGAGCCTTGTTCAGTTGCTTTCTTGTTACCGCTTCAGAGAGGCCGGGTGTGTGGTCTTCAGATTGACCCACCTCACTGCCCTCTGGGTTTGCCTTTGATTAACCGGGTACTAGATGTCTGGGGGAGGGGCGGTTTGCATCTTGTTAAGTTGTCTTCTCGTTTTCCTTTTCCTTTTTTTTTTTTTTTTATTTTACTTCCTGGTGTGATGTTTGTGAATTGCTTATGGCAGGTTGTTTTATTGCGAGTATTCGGAACCCTTAGGAAATAACTACTTCTCCTAACTTTCTTCCAGGTATAGCTGGTTTTGGTTTTTGAGTTTCCTTGTAAGATCCTACCTCTTCACTTAGTTGAGGATGAAGGGTTGCTGCGTGTTTGGCCCCACCCCTGGTTTTTGGCATTGTGCCACAGTATTTTCTTTGTCAGTCTTAGGCTTGGAATGCTAAGAACAGCTGTTTTGAACAATTTTGTCACTTTTGGCTAGAGTGCTACCAATGACAATACCATAAAACAGCCTAGAAACTGACAAACTGAGCTAACCATTAATTTGCCATCTTTAACTGTATGAACTACATTTGTGGTTATATAACAAAATCTAAAGCACACCAGAAAATTGTATGCATATATAAGTCCTTAATATGTCAATTTTGCCCTCAGAGGTTAAAATTTAAAATGAATTAGGGAGAAAATAGAGAAGTGGAAGAAGAGGAAGAGACGAGAAGGCTGGAGGACAAAGGGGGATCGTGCTAACTTTGGGAAACTGGTACAGAAAATTGGAGGGAAAGAGAGAAGAAGAGCTAAAAAGAGGAACAGAATAGGACCTCAACCACAGAGAGTTTAGACTCCATGTTCTCACTCATATAAAAACAAGTTTAAATAATGAAGGGGAAAAGAAAAACAAAAACAGAAAACAAAAAAACCAAACCAAACCAAAATAACAACGGAAACAAGAGAGAAGGAATTGAGAAAGAAAGTCTACTTGCAGGTTTGTCTCTGCTGTCACTGGTAGACAGTATGTGGAAACTGTGTCACAGTCCATGTTACTTTACCAAAGAAAGCTAGCAGTAGCTTTTCGGTGTCATAATGAATAATCTTAGCGAGCTGCTGGTGGCCTGTAGCCATCGGGCCTGCGTCTAGCCGAGAGCTGCTAGATGGAGCCAGCAGCCACTCTGAGTGCTGAGTTCTATCTGTCCCTCTCCAAATGGTTCCCAGCAAACCGCTCTTTCATGCGGATGACTGAGCCCTCAGCACTCACTGCTGGTGCAGCCCTTTATGTCCTCTGCTTCCCTCCCCTGCCGCATCTCTCCATGGCCCTTGGGGTTGCCAGCATTCGCTTTGTGTCCTCCGGTCTGGATGGTTCCTCTTGTGCCTGTCGCACAGCATGTTCCGTCTCCGTGAGAAGTCACTGCAAGGTACCTCCTTCTTCTTCGCCGAGGTTTCTTGCTTCACTCTCTGCATGAGATTCAATTCACACCTCATTTCCTTGCTGGGTTCAGAGAGTCGCTTCCCTCCTTCTTGTGTTTCCCACACTGCTATGTTCCAGCATCTGGACAGCAGCACTCCAGAGCCTTTTCTCTGCTGCTTACCACTCTACCATCTTGGCTCTCCATCTTCATTTGTTTCAGTGTGATGCTGAGCACTGAAGTCTGGGTCTGTGTACTAAATTCCCCCTCCCTTGCCCAATCGCTTATTAGTTTACATTTTGAGGCAAGGTCTCACTAAGTCACTAAGTTGGCCGAACTGGGACAATGTAGAGCTATGCTCATTGGTGGATCCATCCATAGAGGAGTCCATGGCTAAATGTGCTGTAGAAGGTGGGGCCTACCAGAGGTTGTCACTGGGTCACCTGGAGGGGTGCATGCATTCTTCTTTTTATCTTTTTGAGACAGGGTCTCACTATGCAGTTCAGCCTGGCATTGAAATCACTTTGTAGCCTAGGCTGGTTTTGAACTCACAACGATCCTCCTGCCTCAGCCTCCCAAGTGCTAGGATTACAGGCATGTGCCACCATGCCTGGTCTGAGGCACACATTCTTGTCCCTGGGTCCTCCTTTCTTTCTATGCTTCCTAGGCACCATGATGTGAGCAGCTTTCCTGTGCCACAACTTTGTGCGATCTGGTTTCTGCCTTGGAGCAGCTGATCGTGGACTGAAGCTACAAGCCAGACTACACCTGCCTCTCCTTTTAAATCTGTGGGTGATGAATATTTGTTTCAGTGATAAGAAAGTAACTAAGGCCAGAGCAACAGCATTTATAAAGCATGCTGAACGACCCTACTGTAAATGAACCAAATGTAAATTTAGGTTTGAACAAATTTTCCTGAGTCTCAGGAATTGCTAGTGTGTAGCCTGGCAGGGCTACATAGTTATGAAATGTTACCAACGGCATACATTTCCTCATATTAAAAAAAAATCTCATTATGGAAAACTCAGAGAGTAGCATTTTCCTGAATGCAGAAAATCACAGAGCAGCACCCAGCCCTGGTGGTGGTGGGTTTTCTTTATGCGAAAGTCAATGCGTATAGTAATTAATCTTTTGTTTACTTGAAACTTTCACATTCAAAATGTTTCATTTTCACATCCACACTCCCTGCTCTTTTGTGCTGTAAGTGATGCTGTATTTCTAATTACTCAGCTTAAATGCAACTCTGGAAAACTGCTTTTCTCCCCCTTTCCCCTGTGAAGTGTTCATGACAAGGTTTCTTCTTCCCCTTGGTTCTGACCTGGCTATTGCTTTATTTTTGACCTCAGCCCTGGGTCAGGACACCATATGTGGATGCAATCCACTCAAGGTCCTTACTGGTAGCCGAGTGTGGTAGTGATTATGTATAATTCTATCAGTTTGGGAGGCTGAGGCAGGAGTATCGCAAGTTCAAGTTTAGCCTGAGAAATTGAATAATTTATCTAGATCCTATCTCAAACTGCAAAATAAAAAGAAGAACTGGGATGTAGCTCAGTGTGAAAGTCCTGAGTTTAATTCCCAGAACCACCACCACATGCACACATAAAATCCAAGCCTTAGCTCTGTTCTTTCCTGCGGCATTTCTGAGGCTGTTTTGCTTTCCTGAGGCCTGGCTGCCTCCACATCCTGTTAGAAGCTACACAGTCACGGTGGTTAGACAGGTGATGTGTGGAAAGAATTGTGTGCATCCTGCCATCCTCCCTTATGCTGATCATGTCTTCTACCCACCTTGCTCATTTCAGACCAAATTTCTTACAGGCCAGGCTGGTCTTGAACGCACAGCAATCCTCCTGCCTCAGGCTCTTGAGTGCTGGGATCATAGGCATGCATCACCCCTGGAGGTTCAGGACTCCATCCTTTGATGTAGGTTGCTTTGACCCAGCCTTGGGCATAGCCAGACAGGGGTGTGATTACGTCTCAAACTATTCATAGCCCTCTAGAGATTTCTTTTAGTCCTGGTATAAATGTATTGATGATTTAAGGGGATTGGTTTGACTGTCATGTACGTTTATGATAGAAAAACCTTAGCTGCTTGGTGGATGCAGTATTTCTGAGGGATCCTGTGTTGTCGCTGTGTCCTGTGGTGTAAGGCAGATGTCACCTTGCTCCCTCTGAACACAGAGCTTCTGCAGCCACACCAGAATTCCCAGGGCCCCTCCCCTCTGAGGCCATTCCAGTCCCTGCAGAGGGACGCTGGGGCTCTCTCCACCTCGGCCGACCCCTTCGTGGGACTGCGCCTGGCTTTTAAGTGTGACACACTCAAGTGTTTTCTATTTATTTATTTATTTATTTATTTATTTAATTTTATTTTAAAGACAAAAGAATGGAGACATATGAACCAGAAAAGCCATAAACAATACAGAAAATACAAAGTTATACAGAATATAGTAGGGAATTAGCACTGGTTGTTGTGTTACATAGTTATCTTCACATTAGTTAACACAAAAACATTAAAGGAAATACCAAATTACAGAGAAGATAGTAGCGAATTTGTGCTGGATGCTGTATAATATAAAGTTATCTTCACTTCTGTTAACACAAAAACGATTGAGGAAATACAGAATTATAGAGAACATAGAAGGGAATTAGCTCTGGATGCTGTCCTACATAATGTTACCTTCACCTTTGTTACTCAGTGACACAGACGATGGCCCATTTGATCGTTCAGTTTTTCTCCTCCCTCATCTCCGTTGCCCTACCACTCAATCAGTCATCTTCCCTGTGATAATAACTGTACTCCTGGGTTTATCTATATCCTTGGACTCTCACCTTGGGAAGAGATATAGCTGCCTCAGACTATACTATAACATACATGGGTGTATACAAACTGCCATGGTTGGAGGTGGGAAAGCACATATGCTCACAG